>JAODXP020004681.1:0-22500 GCA_027497455.2 Sardinella longiceps | reverse complement strand
TGTGTGTGGTGTCATTGTGTGTGTGTGGTGTTATTGTGTGTGTGCTTGGTGTCATTGTGTGTGTGTGGTGTCATTGTGTGTGCTTGGTGTCATTGTGTGTGATGTCATTGTGTGTGTGGTGTCATTGTGTGTGCTTGGTGTCATTGTGTGTGTGTGGTGTCATTGTGTGTGCTTGGTGTCATTGTGTGTGTGTGGTGTCATTGTGTGTGTTTGGTGTTATTGTGTGTGTGTTTGGTGTCATTGTGTGTGTGTGTGGTGTCATTGTGTGTGTTTGGTGTCATTGTGTGCTTGGTCTCATTGTGTGTGCTTGGTCTCATTGTGTGTGTGTGTGTGGTGTCATTGTGTGTGCTTGGTGTCATTGTGTGTGCTTGGTGTCATTGTGTGTGTGTGTGGTGTCATTGTGTGTGCTTGGTGTCATTGTGTGCTTGGTCTCATTGTGTGTGTGTGTGTGTGGTGTCATTGTGTGTGCTTGGTGTCATTGTGTGTGCTTGGTGTCATTGTGTGTGTGTGTGTGTGTGGTGTCATTGTGTGTGTGCTTGGTCTCATTGTGTGTGTGTGTGGTGTCATTGTGTGTGTGGTGTCATTGTCAGGCCTTTGAAATCTGCCTGCCTGTGGGCGGAGGGAGAGGCAGCACCAAGAAGATCTCCTTCAGCAACCCGTACCCCAACACTCGCACCTTCCACCTCCTCTCTGACCACTCACATCTCCTGCAGTTCAAAGAGGACACTTTCCAGGTGAGATCAGTGTGTGTGTGTGTGTGTGTGTGTGTGTGTGTGTACCAACCCGTACCCCAACACTCGCACCTTCCACCTCCTCTCTGACCACTCACACCTCCTGCAGTTCAAAGAGGACACCTTCCAGGTGAGATCAGTGTGTGTGTGTGTGTGTGTGTGTGTGTGTGTGTGTACCAACCCGTACCCCAACACTCGCACCTTCCACCTCCTCTCTGACCACTCACACCTCCTGCAGTTCAAAGAGGACACCTTCCAGGTGAGATCAGTGTGTGTGTGTGTGTGTGTGTGTGTGTGTGTGTGTGTGTGTACCAACCCGTACCCCAACACTCGCACCTTCCACCTCCTCTCTGACCACTCACACCTCCTGCAGTTCAAAGAGGACACCTTCCAGGTGAGATCAGTGTGTGTGTGTGTGTGTGTGTGTGTGTGTGTGTGTGTGTAGTATGGTGGAAGTGTGTGAGTTTGGGTCTGGTATGGCAGAGAGTGTCTGTGTGTGTAAAGTATGATGAAGGAGTGTGTGGGTGTGTGTAGGGCTTTCAAAATCGCTCAAAAATCATGTTTGAATATGCGCTCCAAGAAGAACATGAATGTTCACAAATGTATTGGCCATTTTGTCAATAACGCGCATTATATCAATAACATGACTAAAGGTCGGCGTCCACCCCACACAACACGGCAGATAGCTGCTGTGGAACTGCATTCTGATATTTACATTCAGGCACAACAAAGACAGAAACGAATCATTTTAAGGCTTTGTGGACGTCACTTTGCAGTTAAATTGTCATTTTTATGATACATCGTTTTAATGCCATTAAGATAGACATTGGCTTTGTGAACGTCACTATGCAGTCATATTGCCATTTTTATCAAATATGAGCTAGGCCATCGATATGGTTAGCCTAGAACTCTAGACACACTCTAGTGGTAGCAAATTGAATTTGCTCAGCGTGTCTGTCTGGTGACGAGCCATAGCTCAGACCTCGATTGCATCTGAGCTGTTTCTGAGCTGTTTACGCTCTAGGTTGTATTCAGACATCGTGGTGTTTAGCTAATCACTGCATTATATCTGGACAGGGAGTTATTGGGAGGGCTTAGTGTTGTTTGAATTGCTTGTTAGATGGTAGTTGTGCTGATAAGTTTTACGCCGAGGTCTATCACTCGTCTCCAGACTATACATTCATGTTATAGTCTGGTGTGTCAGGCTACAATAAGGCATTAGTTAAGCTACTTTTGTTTACCGATGGCAATGAAAATGTTATTAGCTTCAGACTAAATGGTCGGAAATGGCGTAGCACACACACCCTTTCTTTTTTGCCTGTTCCCTCACACTCTGAGCAATTGTGTGTTTTTCTAAATTCACATTCAAATTCCCGTTAACTACTCAAATATATATATATTCAAATTTAGACTATTCGTTGGCAGCCCTAGTGTGTGTGTGTGTGTGTGTGTGTGTGTGTGTGTGTGTGTATAACATCATCAAGGTTTGTATGTGTGTGTGTGTTGTGTGATGGGGTAGTTGGAGAGACCAGTGAAAGCGTTGGATTGAGAGTTTTTTCCTCTCCTCTCTCTGAAGTAGCTTTACTGGTTATCAGAAATGGTGTGTGTGTGTCTGTGTGCGTGTGTGTGTGTGTCTGTGTGTGTGTGTGTGTGTGTGTGCGTGTGTGTCTGTGTGTGTGTGTGTGTGTGTGTGATGGGGTAGCTGGTTGGCAGAGATGGATGAGATAATGTAGTGGATTTATACAGTAATCTCCACAAGAGCACACAGCTATTGATTGGCCCACTGCTTTATGGGGTCCACTGATTGGCTCACTGCTTTATGGGGTCCACTGATTGGCTCACTGCTTTATGGGGCCCACTGATTGGCCCACTGCTTTATGGGGTCCACTGATTGGCCAACTGCTTTATGGGGCCCACTGATTGGCTGACTGCTTTATGGGGTCCACTGATTGGCTCACTGCTTTATGGGGCCCACTGATTGGCTCACTGCTTTATGGGGCCCACTGATTGGCTCACTGCTTTATGGGGTCCACTGATTGGCTGACTGCTTTATGGGGCCCACTGATTGGCTCACTGCTTTATGGGGCCCACTGATTGGCTCACTGCTTTATGGGGCCCACTGATTGGCTCACTGCTTTATGGGGCCCACTGATTGGCTGACTGCTTTATGGGGCCCACTGATTGGCTCACTGCTTTATGGGGCCCACTGATTGGCTGACTGCTTTATGGGGCCCACTGATTGGCTGGGACCTGCTGCGGGAGAAGCAGGGAGAGCAGTCTTGCCTTCTTAGGAGTCTTAGTCCTGTTTCCTGTCTTCTTAGGACGTTAGTCCTGTTTCCTGTAAGCAGTCCTGTTCTCCTCCTTAGAAAAGCAGTCCTGTTCTCCCCCTTAGGAAAGCAGTCCTGTTCTCCCCCTTAGAAAAGCAGTCCTGTTCTCCTGTAAGCAGTCCTGTTCTCCTCCTTTAGAAAAGCAGTCCTGTTCACCTCCTTTAGAAAAGCAGTCCTGTTCACCTCCTTTAGAAAAGTAGTCCTGTTCACCTCCTTTAGAAAAGCAGTCCTGTTCTCCTCCTTAGAAAAGCAGTCCTGTTCTCCTCCCTTAGGAAAGCAGTCCTGTTCTCCTCCTGTAGGAAAGCAGTCCTGTTCTCCTCCCTTAGGAAAGCAGTCCTGTTCTCCTCCCTTAGAAAAGCAGTCCTGTTCTCCTCCCTTAGGAAAGCAGTCCTGTTCTCCTCCCTTAGAAAAGCAGTCCTGTTCTCCTCCCTTAGAAAAGCAGTCCTGTTCTCCTCCCTTAGAAAAGCAGTCCTGTTTCCTGTAAGCAGTCCTGTTCTCCCCCCTTAGAAAAGCAGTCCTGTTCTCCTCCTTAGAAAAGCAGTCCTGTTCTCCTCCTTAGAAAAGCAGTCCTGTTCTCCTCCCTTAGAAAAGCAGTCCTGTTCTCCTCCCTTAGAAAAGCAGTCCTGTTCTCCTCCTTTAGAAAAGCAGTCCTGTTCTCCTGTCTTAGAAAAGCAGTCCTGTTCTCCTGTCTTAGAAAAGCAGTCCTGTTCTCCTCCTTTAGAAAAGCAGTCCTGTTCTCCTCCCTTAGAAAAGCAGTCCTGTTCTCCTCCCTTAGAAAAGCAGTCCTGTTCTCCTCCCTTAGAAAAGCAGTCCTGTTCTCCTCCTTTAGAAAAGCAGTCCTGTTCTCCCCTTAGAAAAGCAGTCCTGTTCTCTTCCCTTAGAAAAGCAGTCCTGTTCTCCTCCTTTAGAAAAGCAGTCCTGTTCTCCTGTCTTAGAAAAGCAGTCCTGTTCTCCTCTCTTAGAAAAGCAGTCCTGTTCTCCTCCTTTAGAAAAGCAGTCCTGTTCTCCTCCCTTAGAAAAGCAGTCCTGTTCTCCTCCTTTAGAAAAGCAGTCCTGTTCTCCTCCCTTAGAAAAGCAGTCCTGTTCTCCTCCCTTAGAAAAGCAGTCCTGTTCTCCTCCCTTAGGAAAGCAGTCCTGTTCTCCTCCTGTAGGAAAGCAGTCCTGTTCTCCTCCCTTAGGAAAGCAGTCCTGTTCACCTCCCTTAGGAAAGCAGTCCTGTTCTCCTCCCTTAAAAAGCAGTCCTGTTCTCCTCCTTAGAAAAGCAGTCCTGTTCTCCTCCTTAGAAAAGCAGTCCTGTTCTCCTCCTGTAGAAAAGCAGTCCTGTTCTCCTCCCTTAGAAAAGCAGTCCTGTTCTCCTCCCTTAAAAAAGCAGTCCTGTTCTCCTCCCTTAGAAAAGCAGTCCTGTTCTCCTCCCTTAGAAAAGCAGTCCTGTTCTCCTCCCTTAGGAAAGCAGTCCTGTTCTCCTCCCTTAGAAAAGCAGTCCTGTTCTCCTCCCTTAGAAAAGCAGTCCTGTTCTCCTCTCTTAAGAAAGCAGTCCTGTTCTCCTCCTTTAGAAAAGCAGTCCTGTTCTCCTCCCTTAGAAAAGCAGTCCTGTTCTCCTCTCTTAAGAAAGCAGTCCTGTTCTCCCCCCTTAGAAAAGCAGTCCCGTTCTCCCCCTTAGGAAAGCAGTCCTGTTCACCTCCTTTAGGAAAGCAGTCCTGTTCTCCTCCCTGAGGAAAGCAGTCCTGTTCACCTCCTTTAGGAAAGCAGTCCTGTTCTCCTGTCTTAGAAAAGCAGTCCTGTTCTCCCCTCTTAAGAAAGCAGTCCTGTTCTCCTCCTTTGAGACGCTAATCCTAGTCACTTCCCTGTAGCCTGACTCACAGTATAGGAGTTAACTGTATAGGGGCTAACAGTATAGGAGTTAACTGTATAGGGGCTAACAGTATAGCTTTAACTGTATAGGGGCTAACAGTATAGCTTTAACTGTATAGGGGCTAACAGTATAGCTTTAACTGTATAGGGGCTAACAGTATAGCTTTAACTGTATAGGGGCTAACTGTATAGGAGTTAACAGTATAGGAGCTAACAGTATAGGGGTTAACTGTATAGGAGCTAACAGTATAGGGGCTAACTGTATAGGGGTTAACTGTATAGGAGCTAACAGTATAGGAGCTAACAGTATAGGGATTAACTGTATAGGAGTTAACTGTATAGGGGTTAACTGTATAGGAGTTAACAGTATAGGGGTTAACTGTATAGGAGCTAACAGTATAGGGGTTAACTGTATAGGGGTTAACTGTATAGGAGCTAACAGTATAGGGGTTAACTGTATAGGGGTTAACTGTATAGGAGCTAACAATATAGGGGCTAACTGTATAGGGGCTAACTGTATAGGGGTTACAGGGACTGGAGGCACATTAGCTCACAGGGACTAATAGTAGAGGGGCTCAGCCCAGAAGCTCACAGGGACTAATAGTAGAGGGGCTCAGCCCAGAAGCTCACAGGGACTAATAGTAGAGGGGCTCAGCCCAGAAGCTCACAGGGACTAATAGTAGAGGGGCTCAGCCCAGAAGCTCACAGGAGGGACTAATAGTAGAGGGGCTCAGCCCAGAAGCTCACAGGGACTAATAGTAGAGGGGCTCAGCCCAGAAGCTCACAGGAGGGACTCGTAGTAGAGGGGCTCAGGATTTAAAAGCTCTTCTCTGCTACATAGTCAGACAGGATGACACTGTTTCTTAGCAACAGCTGAGAACGAGCAGCTGTTAGGCTCCTCTGCGCAGAACAAAGAACAGCACAGTGCAGATCTGCAGAACACAGAACAGAACACGGAACAGCAGAAAGCAGATCTACTGAACACACAGGAGGCAGGGTGGGGGGGTATGGAGTGTGGGTGAGAGAGGGGGGTTGGGGGGGGTGAGAGACGGTGGGTTGGGGGGGTATGGAGTGTTGGTGAGAGGGGAGGTGGGGTTGGGGGGGTATGGAGTGTGGGTGACAGAGGATGGGCTGGGGGGGTGAGCGAGGGAGGGTTGGGGGGTTGGAGTGTTGGTGAGAAAGGGAGGGTTGGGGTGGGGGGGTATGGAGTGTTGGTGAAAGGAATGGATGATCAGTGTGTTGTTGGTGCAGGTTGGGGTGGGGGGGTATGGAGTGTTGGTGAAAGGAATGGATGATTAGTGTGTTGTTGTTGGTGAAAGGAATGGATGATCAGTGTGTTGTTGTTGGTGAAAGGAATGGATGATCAGTGTGTTGTTGTTGGTGCAGGTTGGGGTGGGGGGTTTGGAGTGTTGGTACAGGAATGGATGATCAGTGTGTTGTTGTTGGTGAAAGGAATGGATGATCAGTGTGTTGTTGTTGGTGAAAGGAATGGATGATCAGTGTGTTGTTGTTGGTGAAAGGAATGGATGATCAGTGTGTTGTTGTTGATGCAGGTTGACGGAGGTCAGACATATTCCATTGGTCTGCGTTTTGCCCCAAGCCAAAGCCCTGGACAGGAAGAGATCCTCATCTACGTCAACAACCAGGAGGAGCTCAACGAGGAGACCTTCTGTGTCAAGGTCATCTACAGATGACCCCTCACCCCTGCAGGACCCCTAACCCTAACTACAGATGACCCCTCACCCCTGCAGGACCCCTAACCCTTATTCTACAGATGACCCCTCACCCCTGCAGGACCCCTAACCCTTATTCTACAGATGACCCCTGCAGGACCCCTTCTGTGTGTCTAGGCTATCCCATAATGAACCCACTAGCAGCACTGTGCAGTGATGAACTCTGTCTCTAGGCAACCCCATCCCATAATGAGTCAGCAGTGTACAGTGATGAACTCATAGTGAAACTCACTTGCACATGCACATCATATTTTGGAAGAGATGTTTCTAATTATGACTGACTGCTTTGGTATCTCTTAATAATATACATTATTTAATAATATACATACATATACTGCTTTGGTATCTCTTAATAATATACATTATTTAATAATATACATACATATACTGCTTTGGTATCTCTTAATAATATACATTATTTAATAATATACATACATATACTGCTTTGGTATCTCTTAATAATATACATTATTTAATAATATACATACATATACTGCTTTGGTATCTCTTAATAATATACATTATTTAATAATATACATACATATACTGCTTTGGTATCTCTTAAGAAAATGCAATAAAATCTTCTATCCAATTGTAATGATTTTGATTAGGGATGTAGAAATATACTCAAACCATGATACCAGCAGCTTATGATATTAAAAGAAAGGTCTGGAGTATTTTTAAGCAGAGCCCTGTTGTATGAGCTTTCTAGCAGCAATGTATTTCGCATGGAATGAAAGAATTTCGAACAGCATAGACCTAACTTGAATGCAAAACGCGTTACATAGAGTCAAAGGGACCTCGGATCTTACTTTCGGTTTCGAATAATGAGGATCCATTGATTCAGTGTAAAGTGCTTGTTCGCTTCTGCGTTTGGTCAATGCTGTTCCAAATTTTGTTACACTCGCTAACAAGTACATTTGGCTCGTTTGTCAGGGATATGCTAGAAATCACTCCAGAGCACCTCTTTAAGGTCACAATATATTTTTTCTGTTTTTAATGCAGGCAAAATTTTAAAAATAATTTACAAATTTTGCCTTTTTATTAAAACTTTCACAAGTGAGTCTAAAATGTGTTTTACGTTTATCTGGCTCCAGCTGTGAAAGTTGGGGTCACTACTGATGGGCTTTGACAGGAGGCCCACAAGATACAGGTACAGGTGTATTCTACCTGCAAGATACAGGTACAGGTGTATTCTACAGGTACAGGTGTATTCTACGTGCAAGATACAGGTACAGGTGTATTCTACGTGCAAGATACAGGTACAGGTGTATTCTACGTGCAAGATACAGGTACAGGTGTATTCTATGTGCAAGATACAGGTACAGGTGTATTTTACGTGCAAGATACAGGTACAGGTGTATTCTACGTGCAAGATACAGGTGCAGGTGTATTCTACGTGCAAGATACAGGTACAGGTGTATTCTACGTGCAAGATACAGCTAGGTGACTCTGTGTTCACAATAATACGTCAATCTAGAAAAAAGCAGTCTGGTATGAATCACCTTAGTGTACCTAAACTGATCATTGTCAGTGGTACCATACATGCCAAAAGAGTGAAGTTCATACTGTAAACTGGAGGCTTGTAACTCAGTTGGCATGAAATGAACAAAGCTCTCATTGCAATGTGAAGTTGGGGTGCAGTGCCATGTGACCAAACTGAATGTAGGCCTATTCGTTGTATCCATACATACAATGCATACATGCATGCATACATACATACATTCATTCCATGCAGTTCAGTTTATCTTCTTCTCTCTTGTCTTGTCTTGGCTAGTAGGCCATGCTAGCATTAGAGGATTAGCATTGCCATCATCTTTAATTTATGTGATCTAAAAAAAAAAATTACAACTGCAATAGTTTTTATTCAAATGTTTATTAGAACCTGAAAATCCTTTCACTCGTAAAGCACATTGAAGTTTTGTCTCAATGACTTCCACTGTTTTGTTGTGCATGGCCTGCAAACATTTAGTCGGTCTTCTAGTCTGTGCATCAAGGTTGCTATCCATTCTGAAGCAAAGTGTGTGTGTGTGTGTGTGTGTGTGTGTGTGTGTGTGTGCACCACTAAACACTCTGAGAGTTGCTATCCATTCTGAAGCAGACCGAGGAGATTCTAAATGAGCCCAGTAGCCAACTAGGACTAGTTGTCCAAATTCGGATGTCAGCCGTCCTATTTTGTCCACATATCTGCTTTGCTATGTAAGTATCGTGATATACCTTTAATGAATCTCGTCTCTTAACTGCTTTGTATTGAAATGGTCCCGATGGGTTTGCAATTGCAGTACATGGCGATTGCATCTTGCATGTGTGCGTGTGTGTGTGTGTAGTGTGTGTGTAGTGTGTCCATGAAGACTGAATCTTGCTGTTTGTGTGTGTGTCTATGGTGATTGCATCTTGTTGTGAGTGTGTGTGTGTGTGTGTTTGTGTGTCCATGAAGACTGAATCTTGCTGTGTGTGTGTCTATGGTGATTGCATCTTGTTGTGTTTGTGTGTGTGTGTGTGTGTGTCCATGTCCATGAAGACTGAATCTTGCTGTGTGTGTGTGTCTATGGTGATTGCATGCTGTTGAGAGTAAAGATCTCCACTCCCTCTGTAGCTCCACTGGTTTATTATTCAGTGTGCAGACGGTGGGCTGGGGCCGCGAGGCTATTGTAGCGCAGTGTGTGTGCGTGTGTGTGTGTGTGCTGGGGCCGTGAGGCTATTGTAGCGCAGTGTGTGTGTGCGTGTGTGTGCTGGGGCCGTGAAGCTATTGGTATTTGTGGGCTTGTGGCGCTTGTGTCAGTGAAACAGATGAGCAGGAGCGCAGAAGACAACAGGCACTGGGGGAGTAGAGAGGCCTCTTGCTGCAGACCCGCATTCACACACACACACACACACACACACACACATTCAGTTTGTCAAGAAGACCTCTTGCTGCAAACCCGCATTCAGTTTGTCAAGAAGACCTCACTGTCCTGTATACACACACACACACACACACACACACACACTTTGTTGGCTGGTGAGTTTTCTTCCCAAAGAGCCCTCCTTTATGTCCATACATATATAATATAATACTGTATGTGCAGACTTTATACATTACATATATAATATAATACTGTATGTGCGCACTTTATGTCCATACATATATAATATAATACTGTATGTTAAACACTTTATACATATATAATACTGTATGTGCAGACTTTATACATATATAATATAATACTGTATGTGCAGACTTTATGTCCATACATATATAATATAATACTGTATGTGCAGACTTTATACATATATAATATAATACTGTATGTGCAGACTTTATACATATATAATATAATACTGTATGTGCAGACTTTATACATATATAATATAATACTGTATGTTAAACACTTTATACATATATAATATAATACTGTATGTTAAACACTTTATACATATATAATATAATACTGTATGTTAAACACTTTATACATATATAATATAATACTGTATGTGCAGACTTTATACATATATAATATAATACTGTATGTGCAGACTTTATACATATATAATATAATACTGTATGTGCAGACTTTATACATATATAATATAATACTGTATGTGCAGACTTTATACATATATAATATAATACTGTATGTTAAACACTTTATACATATATAATATAATACTGTATGTTAAACACTTTATACATATATAATATAATACTGTATGTGCAGACTTTATACATATATAATATAATACTGTATGTTAAACACTTTATACATATATAATACTGTATGTGCAGACTTTATACATATATAATATAATACTGTATTTTAAACACTTTATACATATAATATAATACTGTATGTGCGCACTTTATGTCCATACATATATAATATAATACTGTATGTTAAACACTTTATACATATATAATACTGTATGTGCAGACTTCATACATATATAATATAATACTGTATGTTAAACACTTTATACATATAATATAATACTGTATGTGCGCACTTTATACATATATAATATAATACTGTATGTTAAACACTTTATACATATAATATAATACTGTATGTGCGCACTTTATACATATAATATAATACTGTATGTGCAGACTTTATACATATATAATATAATACTGTATGTTAAACACTTTATACATATAATATAATACTGTATGTGCAGACTTTATACATATATAATATAATACTGTATGTTAAACACTTTATACATATAATATAATACTGTATGTGCGCACTTTATACATATATAATATAATACTGTATGTTAAACACTTTATACATATAATATAATACTGTATGTGCAGACTTTATACATATATAATATAATACTGTATGTGCAGACTTTATACATATATAATATAATACTGTATGTTAAACACTTTATACATATAATATAATACTGTATGTTAAACACTTTATACATATATAATACTGTATGTGCAGACTTTATACATATATAATATAATACTGTATGTTAAACACTTTATACATATAATATAATACTGTATGTTAAACACTTTATACATATATAATACTGTATGTGCAGACTTTATACATATATAATATAATACTGTATGTTAAACACTTTATACATATATAATATAATACTGTATGTGCGCACTTTATACATATATAATATAATACTGTATGTGCAGACTTTATACATATATAATATAATACTGTATGTGCAGACTTTATACATATATCATATAATACTGTATGTTAAACACTTTATACATATATAATATAATACTGTATGTGCAGACTTTATACATATATAATATAATACTGTATGTGCAGACTTTATACATTACATATATAATATAATACTGTATGTGCAGACTTTATACATATATAATATAATACTGTATGTTAAACACTTTATACATATATAATATAATACTGTATGTGCAGACTTTATACATATATAATATAATACTGTATGTTAAACACTTTATACATATATAATATAATACTGTATGTGCAGACTTTATACATATATAATATAATACTGTATGTGCAGACTTTATACATATATAATATAATTCTGTATGTGCAGACTTTATACATATATAATATAATACTGTATGTTAAACACTTTATACATATATCATATAATACTGTATGTGCAGACTTTATACATATATAATATAATACTGTATGTGCAGACTTTATACATTACATATATAATATAATACTGTATGTGCAGACTTTATACATATATAATATAATACTGTATGTTAAACACTTTATACATATATAATATAATACTGTATGTGCAGACTTTATACATATATAATATAATACTGTATGTTAAACACTTTATACATATATAATATAATACTGTATGTGCAGACTTTATACATATATAATATAATACTGTATGTGCAGACTTTATACATATATAATATAATACTGTATGTGCAGACTTTATACATTACATATATAATATAATACTGTATGTGCAGACTTTATACATATATAATATAATACTGTATGTGCAGACTTTATACATATAATATAATACTGTATGTGCAGACTTTATACATATATAATATAATACTGTATGTTAAACACTTTATACATATATAATATAATACTGTATGTGCAGACTTTATACATATATAATATAATACTGTATGTTAAACACTTTATACATATATAATATAATACTGTATGTGCAGACTTTATACATATATAATATAATACTGTATGTGCAGACTTTATACATATATAATATAATACTGTATGTGCAGACTTTATACATATATAATATAATACTGTATGTGCAGACTTTATACATTACATATATAATATAATACTGTATGTGCAGACTTTATACATTACATATATAATATAATACTGTATGTGCAGACTTTATACATATATAATATAATACTGTATGTGCAGACTTTATACATATATAATATAATACTGTATGTACGCACTTTATACATATATAATATAATACTGTATGTGCAGACACTTTTATGTCCATACATATATAATATAATATAATACTGTAAGTGCACACTTTATTGATCATGATAGTTGCCAGTCAACGTAGTGTAACATCAAATAGTCATAAGTGTGTATAACTACATGAGCTTTTAATTAAAGTGAAAGATTAAGTCAACAGCCAGTTTGTTTTGTTAAATGCCAGTATGCAGAATTTCAATCCGCTAAGACACTAAACAAGTCAATGGCAAAATAAGCTGTTTGGAAATGGCAGTGAAGATTTGGCAGATTTTTGTTCATGGGTGCAACCCACATCCCCAGCTCAACAGCTCACCCCACTAATGCATAATCTATAGAAATAAGGGACCATTTGAAAGGGAATGAAATAGGCTTTCCAGCAGGAGATGATTTCTTGACAAAAGATATTCCCTTGTTGTACATGTCGAGTGAAATGCATTTGTAAAAATCTGATGAGTGTGAAAACAATGAGGGCAATGGATAACAATTTAATTTTAAAAAAGGATACACACAGTCTGTTCAAGAGGAGACTACTACTTACCCTAACACACAGGGGTAGATTTATTATCCGTTTTGCCATGGCGCTAACCGTTTTGAGGCGCTATTTCCACGCTAAGACTGTGTTGGCCAACACAATCTTATTTACAGAGAGGACGCACCTGCCTGAAATCGCAAAGCTGCGCCTGAAATCGCAAGCTGCGCTTGAGGGAGGGGAGTGGGATGGTATGTGCAAACTAAAACTAATTAAGTATTCTGTGGTATTTACAAAGACTGCCCTTAACCCTATCAAGACCAGGCTTTTTTGGCATTCCTGGTACCATTCCGTTCATAATAACTTATGAACGGAATGGTGTATGACCACAAAATTTGGAGGAGATCCAAAAAACTATGCATAACATCATTTTGGTGTCATCAGAGCCCGTTTACGGAGAGCCCCACCACTCTCTATTCACCCCCATTGTACCGGTTTTTGGCTGCAGTTCACCTAGAGGGCGATCGCGGGCGAGTCCAAAATACCTGGGGCCCTATGGAGCTACATGGCTAAATGTACTGTTTCTACCCATTAGACGTCAGGAACTGTCAGATTTGAATTTATTTTTGGCAAGTACATAGATGTGGCAAGTGGACATAGATTAGCTATAAAAAGTTAATTAACAAAGACCCATACCCTCTCAGTTTTTCACATTGTGAGCCTGTTTTGCCTGTGCCTCGCTAGCATTATGCTAACTGGCCAGTGAGTGAGGGCTGGTGAGGGAGAAATGAGGAGACTGCATGTCGATGTTATAGCGAACGAAAGCACCTAAACATTTTGTTCCACGATTATTTATACAATCTTTGTCCCCTTTATCCTAAACATTATTGCAATTTTAAGACAAAAAATTATATTAAAAGAAATGTAGGAATTTGGGGTGCAGCTCCATTGAACCCAAACCTTTTTGGACTCGCCCGCGAGCGCCCCTAGGTGCAATACCACACCGGAAAATTCTCCCCTTATTAAAATTTCTCTGGTGTCATTATGTGATATTATGATTTTCTGATTATTTCCCAAAATGTCACCATACTGTATTTTGCGTGTGGCAAATACCGTCTCTTCAAAGCAGATCTAAACCAAGCTCAAATCGTTTTGAGTGAGAAAATTTACTTTGTTTAATGGCAGCAGTGATCCGGACAAGATGAAGACACATACATGTTTGGGAGCAGATACAAGTTTGCCTCAAGAATTACTCTTTTCTAATTAAGCTAAGAAGAAATCATCAGACGATACAATTTAAACAGCAGTACCACAGGCAATATTCAGTTAGTGAATGTAATCAAAGATGACATTCACATTCCATACCAACACATGTTGAACTAGAAAAATCGCTAAAATAATAATGAAGAACACAAAGCCATGTTCCAGTCTGCTTAGAATTTATTTTCCCCATTGTGATTTTTAAAGGAGCTGTGTGTAGGATTGTGGCCAAAATTGGTACTACAATCATTTTCAAAATATTTTGTTGCTTTCAGCCATCTCCATCTTTCAAAAGCATCTCCTATACATATTCTTGTTTTATTTCTGACCTCGTCATGACATTTTTCAGAAACATAATGAGGCTTTGACAATGACAACAACACGAATACCACTTGAAATGACAACGTAAACATTACTGCAACTTAGCTTTTCAAATGCTAATATTCTGGCTGGACTACAACTACCGTAATTTCCCGACTATTAGCCGCGGCTTATACATTGATTTTGCAAAATTTCTTCCGCTATGAGGTTAAAACAGGGGGGCAGTTAATATGGTGTTAATACGGTTTTGTTTTTTAACTTGCATAAAACACTGTCCTGCGGCTTATACACAATGCGGCTTATATGCGGGAAATTACTGTATCAGTTCTATCAGTGTTTAAAACTAACATGATTCCTTCATGTCTAGTGACATATCAGGGCTGTTTCAGCTGTGGTTGCCTTTAACTCATTGACTGCCAGCCGTTTTCAGAATAGAGAGTTCCATACTGCCAGAGGTTTTGGGGAATTTTGACTGTTTTTTAAAGAGCCACAGAATATTATGTGTTACGACTACATAAAAAATGAAACTACCACAAGAAAGAGCAGACTCTCTTCTTTCACCAGAAAGTTTCTACCCCTTTCCATTGCTTAGAAATCAGCAGGCGAACATAAGCTACTTTCTCCAAACACTCCCGTTTTTTATCAAAAAAGGGAGAAAATTAGCGTTTTGTTTGACAGCGTTAGTGTCTTGGATGCGCGTTTTTTTCGGTCTATTAGCAAAACAAACATCGGGAAAATGTCTTCCTTTGATAAGACCACAAAAACAACAGTAACAGGGGGCTTTTGGTAATAAAATAGACATTGTTGTAACAAGGTAAATATATGCTATTACAGGCTGTGACAGCGATAACTCAGTGATCAACATGATAACTCAGTGATCAACATCCGGCTCGCAAATTCTTACCTGACCCGAAACTGTGAGCTAGCTGGGCACTGAAACAAGTCACAACTGTTATTTCCGTTTGCCCAAGGTTGATCTCCTTCATCTCCCACGATCGGAACACTACTCGAACTACTATGGCAGTGACACATACTCTGATCGAGTGTGAACTGCATAAATTTCTCCGATTTATGTCTGCACTTTGCTAGCGGCATATTTAGCCATGTCATTAGCTTTCTCTACTTCTCCCTTGGCCATAACTATGAATCTATGCTCATCTCACATCCAAAGTGACACACTGCCACCCTCAGGATCAATTTGGAACAACAATTTTCGACAGAGAATTCTGATATTTACAGACAAGGTTCCCTAGGTCTTTCTGCAGCCCTCCCCATTAAAAACGCAGTTGACGTCTAAAGACGTCATTGGCAGTGAACGGCAGTATTTCAGTTGACGTCTAAAGACGTCATTGGCAGTTATCTGCCAGCTATTTCTTGTAATGTCAGACTAAATATCATACTGCTTTGTTTGGGTGGTAAGAACTTTTGGCTTAAAGCAGGGCTATTCAATTAGTTTTCCAAGGGGGCCACATTTAGACCCCGTTTACACAAACTCAGATAACCATAAAGACGCACATGTTTCTCTGCGGTTGCACCTCTCTGTTACACTTACCCGAAGGTGAAGACGGAGAATCCCACAAACTCCGGGCAAGGTGGAGATGTCGGAGAACCCCGTCTTCAGAGATTTGTGTAACTACCCATAACCGGAGCTCTAGCACCAAAGACTGTTGGATCAAATGAGAAGCACCTACGTTCGCGCATAGCAGTTCTATTTTCACAAGAGGCACCACCTAGTTTTGAATGATGTCAGGACTTTTACCAATAAATCGTCTTTTTGGAGTTATCAGGTTTTTTTGGCATGCATCTCTCATATTCTGTAAGTGTTAAACATGATTTCAAGACTAATGTTGTAAACTGTTACTGTTGGTATTTCTATCAGATGAAGCTGCCAGGCAGTAAATAGCCTACTAAAATTTCAAGTTGTTAGCGAGCTAACGCTAGCGATCTAGCTAACGTAATGTTTTACATTTATATTTGAGATTTAATTTATTGACAGCCTGCGGGTAACATTACTGAGTTCATTTTAACTGGACAGAGCAAACGTAAACATAGTTTACAGCAATATGTGAGGTTTGAGCAAAGTCCAAAACGACTAGCTTATAGTTAGCATATAGCTAAGTCGTCATGGTAACTGCCAAACAAACCCCCTCTGTCTAAAGCTAAAAAGCAAACTTGGTTCATACAACATTGTTTTGCAGAGGAGCGATTGAATTGTCATTTGTTGGTTTCATTAATGATCACAGACAATATTATGGCACACATTAATATCATTCTATAATTATAGAATATAAGGGAAAATGTTAATGATGTGACGTAACGTTAATGTGACACTGCTGCTAATGCAGACCGAAACACCATCTGCCACGATGTTGCTCCCTTGAAAGATCTTTGATAAAACTGTGACGTGGTGGTTAATTGTCACCGCCTTTCTTAGCCGTTTTTGATGTTTGTGTAAATGCGATTGTTTTCTTACTCGGGGGAGGGGAAGATAACCGGTTTCTCGAAGACCCGGGGTAGTGTAAACTAAGCATTAGAATCTAAGAACTTGAGCGGGGCCGCAAACTTTTCATGGTCACTATTTTCAAATAGTCAAATCGCAACACATTGATTAAAATGCATATTTGCTTTGTTTTAACAATAACTTTGCATGTCAACAATACTCACAAAGTATTTATTTACAAAATGTACATTTTTAAATTACCAGAACAGAATATTTTAATACCATAACTTTGTTTTTAAAGTGAATTATTCATCCCTAAATGTCCTATTACAGAACTTATTTTGCACTCCAACAGGTAGACTAAAAGAAAAATGTAAAATAACACGTAAACACGCAAGGACTCTAATATAGTACAGTTGTCATAAGAGAAAATGCTGCATCAATAGACCAAATCAGCTTAATAAATAAATATTAAGAGCCGTATATAGAGAGAGTTCGGACAACTAAGGACTCGAACGTTCAAGCTATTCACTATGCTGATTGGTTGTGAGCTTGTCACGTGTTTTATGGACTCCATGTTTGCTACCAATTCACGCAGCGACTCCCATTAGGGAATGTCAGATATCGGATAATGAAGTTCAGTATATCATTAAATTATACAAATGGTCCTGCTTATGGCCTCAGTGCAGGACCGGGAAAGGAGAAAATGTTTCCCTCATTCCCTAATACATCGCACTGCATGCGCTATTACCGTTGTCACATGAACAGACGCAGCACAAATAGCCTAATCTTAGTAAATGAGGGCCAGTGTCTGTGACTCTGTGTCTGTAGTTGTGTGTAGTTATGTGTATGTAGTTGTGTGTGTGTGTCTAGTTGTGTGTATGTAGTGTTGTGTGTGTGTGTTTGTAGTTGTGTGTATGCAGCGGTGTGTCTGTAGTTGTGTATATGTGAAGTTGTGTGTTTGTAGTTGTGTGTCCGTGGCTATATGCCTATTTGGGCATGTAGTTGGCCATGTCTCTGCAGCTGTGTGTGTCTGGTTATGTGTGTGTTGTGTGTGTGTGTGTGTGTGTGTGTGTGTGTGTGTGTGTGTGGTTACACTGCTTCCTGCAGTGTGTTAAGATTGTTAAATTAAGCAGATCCAACATGCTTTACAGGGCATATGACTTCCCCAAAACCAGGTCAGGCAGAAGGAAGGGTGAGCAGTAGCCCACACAGCATACACACACACACACACACATAGACACACACACACACACACACACACACACACTACACACACACACACTCACATAAACAGACATACACTCACATACACACACACAAAGACACACACTCTCACATAGACACACACATACACACACTCACATACACAGACATACACACACACAAATACACACACACAAAGACACACACACACACACACACACACACACACACACACACACACACAGTTGCCCACACTACACTGGCTACACGCCTCCTGCATAGAGTACAGCTGAACCTAGGGTGACCAGACGTCCCCGATTTTCAGGGACAGACCCCGATTTTGGCCGAGTAGCCTAACAATACCTGCCGTCCTACGTTTCGCAAATTCGCGTCCCGGTGGCACAGGTCCGGGAAAAAACATCAACACCCAGCCAGTTCCGGCTGAGTTACAGTTTAATTCATGCCTTATAAAATTGCCACCTGTTTTTGACTGGATCTTCCTTCTTTTTGGTTGTCTGCCCAGGAAAACTTACACACTCTCCCTCGACATCCACATTTTAAATTGACAGTTTTCTCCTCGCCAATCCATTTTGCGCATTTACACACTTGACGGACTCGCAACACTGGCAACACTGGCATTTAAGCCGCTTTAGCAAACGCAGGTCTTGTATTTCATTTCAGTGCTATCTTTCTCAAACGGGTCAGGGGTCAACGCTATGTTCAGTAGGTAGGATCTAAGTTTTCTTTCTCTCACCCCAATGAATCTAAAAGACAGACGAGTAGGTTATTTGTCTTAAAAGGGCAACAGCATTAAAAAAAATCTTTGATCTATTTGTTATTCTGTTGATATTATACCAAATATGGTAGGTGTAGGCTATATGACTTCTGCCCATGATGGCAGCAGTAGCTAGGCTACATTATTGCAATAATCTCTCTTTATGGGTTATTTCCCTTCTATGGAAGAGGCATACAGATTGGTGCAGAGAGGTGGGGCCAACATTTAAAAGGGTTAAAAGGTTTATCACTTCCTACAACCCTTCACAGACCCTAGAATGCCCTTAGTATACAGAATAATGCACAATGCAATGCATTATCCAGAATGCCTATGATAATACTTCATTCTGTCTGAAATTTTGGGAAAACAAAAAATGTAGACCTGGCTGTATGGATTTTGCTTTCTTTTATTCATAGGCCTAATTGTGACATTATAGAATGCATAGGGGGAAACCAGATATGGGAACAGCATATTGACCATCAGCTAATCCTGATAGTTAGTTTACAGTATCAGCATCAGCCATTTGAAAAAAACACATCAGCCATATGAAGACAAAAGAAGTCCATATCATGTGTCAGACAAGTGTATAGCCCACTGAAAGGGAAAAAGGCCTCTTCAGCTATTTATGGATGAACTACAAAACACAATAAAGGAGAGGGCAAAAAAAACAAAACAAAAAAAGAATGTTTTAATGTTTTTTTTTTCGCAGAACAGTAAAATGTCCCAGATTTTTCTCAAACAAATCTGGTCACCTTACTGTATGCACACACACAGGGCCGGTTCTAGGCATAGACAAACGAGGCGGTTGCCTAGGGCACCGAATATCAGGGGGCATCACAATACATTTCTTACCCTTTTTCATCAGTTTTTCTCATATATTATTAGAAAACGGAGGGCAATACTCAAATCTGGCCAAGGGCACCAAAAAGGCTAGAACCGGCCCTGCACACACACACACACACACAGCTATACATATTAGTGCTGTCAAGCGATTAAAATATTTAATCGCGATTAATCGCATTTTTGCCATAGTTAACTCATAATTAATCGCGATTAATCGCAAATTTCTTTCTATTCTAAATGTCCCTCGATTTCTTTTTGTCCCATTTTTATTTATTTATTTTCATTTTAATGCTGTTATCAGCATTCATTGGTTGGGGTGAATACCAATTTACCCAGTTACAGCATCAGAAAATATTAACATGTTCAAGTACTGCCAGAGAGATGTTGATGTCTTTTATGTTGCTAGTTCACAAGTTTACAAAAAATAATAATAAAAAAAAAACCTGGATGGTGGCCCTTTAAATTATAGGCTACTAACCTATAAGCTATTCTAAAGAGGCTCAATGAAAATATGGCATTATGGTCTACATGAATAAACCTACATTGCATGAGCATACCTTTAAAATGCATTTTGCCATATTGGCAATTGCCCTGCAAGAAGCTCTCATTTTAGTGACAAGGTCGTAATGTTCAGAATCAGGTAGGCTATATGCGTCTCGTTTGCACAAATTCACTCTCTCAGTTGCGCTCCAACCTGTTTCACCTCTCACTCGCGCTGCAATTTTTAAACTGATATTATTAGCCTATTTGCGGGGTATTCAGTTCAAGAGAAGGGATTTCTAAGTGACAACATTAATCCTCTAGCTAGTTAACAACTTAAATATGCGAACATGCGAGTGAGCGTGAACGATTGTGTCGGTAAAATATTTGTTTTCACTGACATCAAATGACGCTCACAAACATTCTCTCTCTCAGTTGCGCTCCGACCTGTTTCA
This sequence comes from Sardinella longiceps, assembly GCA_027497455.2. Classification (NCBI taxonomy): domain Eukaryota; kingdom Metazoa; phylum Chordata; class Actinopteri; order Clupeiformes; family Clupeidae; genus Sardinella; species Sardinella longiceps. Next base: position 1,634 of record JAODXP020004681.1, on the reverse strand, counting down.
CCTCTTCACTCGCGCTGCAATTTTGAAACTGATATTAGCCTATTTGCGGGGTATTCAGTTCAAGAGAAGGGATTTCTAAGTGACAACATTAATCCTCTAGCTAGTTAACAACTTAAATATGCGAACATGCGAGTGAATGTCAACGATTGTGTCGGTAAAATATTTGTTTTCACTGACATCGGAGCAGCAGGGCAGAGTGCAGACCATGTGTGCAGTGCGTGTGTAGGCTACTGTAGGCATGAGTAGCCTAGGTCCTAGGCTAAGCAGTAGGCCTACTTCAAGCCTAATACAAACACAGGACATACTGAAACGTCGGGAGGTGTTGGAATGTCGGAGATATTTTTTTTCACATGCCATTGATAATGGCGGGTCAAATGCGTTAATCGCGCGTTAAAAAAATTGACGGCGTTAAAATGGGTTTGCGTTAACGCCGTTATTAACGCGTTAAACTGACAGCACTAATACATATACATACACACAAATAGATTCACACACATTCACCCGTTCTTTAGTTCATTCTACAGTCCTACTTTCAAGTTACCCATTTAATCACGTTTGACTTCAAATAATTAAAATATATTCAAGACAGAAACTAAGCCTTGAGAACATGACTAGTTGATTTACATTCTGTGCAACAGACCTAAGAATGCAAGAAAGGGCAATAAGAGCTGGTCATATTTAAATATATTAGCATGTACTGTAATAAAAGGAATCTGGAAAAAAAAGTAAAAGTCAAAGTAAACTTTAAACCCAAAAGGGAAATTCAAGTGGTCGCGGTGCATTTGTGCAGACATGACTTAAGACAAGGTAGACAAGACTTAAACACAAATAAATAAATAAATAAAAATGATACAGATAAAATGTAGGTGTCAACATTAAAACTATGTAATTTGCACTATGCATATAGGCCTACATCAAATATTCCCATGTGGGAACGTCCATGCGTATAGGCCTACATTAAATATTTCCATGTGGGAACGTCCATGCGTATTGGCCTACACTGGGTATTGCTATGTAGGAATTTCCATGCGTATAGGCCTACATTAAATATTTCCATGTGGGAACGTCCATGCTTATTGGCCTACACTGGGTATTGCTATGTAGGAATTTACATGCATATAGGCCTACACCGGGTATTCCCATGTGGGAACGTCCATTCGTATAGGCCTACATTAAATATTTCCATGTGGGAACGTCCATGCGTATAGGCCTACACCGGGTATTGCTATGTGGGAACGTCCATGCGTATAGGCCTACACCGGGTATTCCAGTTGGTGGTTGCATCTACAGACTTATTGATGGATGGATGGTGTTACTAGCGCTTTGCATTGCTCTTAGACTGTTAGACTCTGACATGTGCATGATAGGGCCCTTAGACTCTGATAGGGCCCTTAGACTCTGATATCTGATAGGGCCCTTAGACTCTGATATGTGATAGGGCCCTTAGACTCTGACATGTGATAGGGCCCTTAGACTCTGACATCTGATAGGGCCCTTAGACTCTGACATGTGATAGGGCCCTTAGACTCTGACATGTGATAGGGCCCTTAGACTCTGATAGGGCCCTTAGACTCTGACATGTGATAGGGCCCTTAGACTCTGATATGTGATAGGGCCCTTAGACTCTGATATGT
>JAODXP020004680.1:12500-35000 GCA_027497455.2 Sardinella longiceps | reverse complement strand
ACGGAATGCTTGAGTTTGGCCACACCCACCCATCACGTTCTTTCTCCCTCCATCCCTTTCTTTCTTTCTTTCTCTCTCTCTCGCTCCCCGCGCCCCCGGAGGATTGAACGCACACGTACACACACCTACTTTCACACGGAGTGTTCTTGCTCCTTGACATACCTGAGTGGATGTGAACCACCCAAGTTTAGTAGCTGCTGGAGACGGGTGAAGGGTGGGGGGCCAAAAGTAGTGAGGGGGGGGCACTTTGTGAACTCTTACTGTCTTTATGACGCAGACTCAGGCCACTACTTTTGAGGTGGTGTTCTCTGACTTCATTGCATCTGTCTAGAGATACTTTCCATCCAAATGTGATAGTGCAGTCCATTGAAGTGTTTGGGAGCTGATATGAAGTATCACTTAAGGTCGGTGATAGAGTCACTGCAAGAGGGAAATTTGTCTTAGCATAATCAGGCCTGGTGCAGAGCCTGTGTCGGCCTCTTAAACTTTGTCAAATCTGTTCTTAAGGTCCGATTTAAAATCTGTATTTGAAAGCTGTGTCCAAATTCAACATATTCCATTGTAATGTTCATTAAGTTTGTATGTTTTATTTACCGCCATTTGTTTATTTGGTCAGTTCAGATCATAGGTTTATGATTGGTGCACTGAAGGATCAGTTTGATGATGTAGCAATTTTGGACAATTTTCATTAAAAGGTATCTGAAGTAACCCATATTCTCATACGCAAGTTGCCATAATTACTAATAAAGACATAGTCAGTAACCAATTAATAATAATTAATTTTATTAATCTAAATTTATTCTACTCAATATTGTTGATTAAGCTAATAAGTTCATTAAGGTATTCTTTAGACTTTAAAAGAACTTAAAAAGCAAAATTTTCATGTTTACAAACTACAAAGAGGAAAATTAGTAAGATTGGACAAGATTTGGATATCGCTTGATGATGTGTGTGTGTGTGTGTGTGTGTGTGTGTGTGTGTGTGTGTGTGTCTGCGTGTTGTGTATGAGGGCATGTCTACTGAGAAGGAGATGATAGGCCTGGGGAGGAGACGCTAGTTAAGAAACATCCTGGTGTATGGATTACCAGGTACAGGAAATACGGGCTGGCATAGCCAGTATTCTGTTTTAACATCTGATTTCCATTGTTTGCTGTAACATGCTGAACTTTATTGCCAGCCAGAATCACGGAGTTTATTGACATCCAATGTTAATATTATTGTGTTAGGTGCCAGGCAAAATTGTCGATTCAGCAGTATTTAATGCTGAATGACTGGGTGTCGCTTAACGCTGCAGTGAGGCGCAGTGCTTCTACAGACGAGAAGGGAATGCAGCACTAGTGATACTGATTAAAATTCTACCCACATCATGATTTCTGCTAATTAGTTATATTACTTAATTACCAGTGAGCAACAAGTTTGAGGAGGATGTCAGAGAAATAACTCACACACAAACACACACACAGACACTTACTGCATACTCACTCATATATGATATTAGCATGCGCTGTGTGTGTGTGTGTGTGTGTGTGTGTGTGTGTGTGTGTGTGTGTGTGTGTGTGTGTGTGTGTGTGTATAAATGGGTTCCATAGGCCATGTTGCCTGAATAAGGGATCGTGTATTTTTAGAAGTTGTTAATTGAGAATGCATGACAATGACTTCAAGTTGACCGCATCAGAAGAGCTTAATAAGGTAAGACAATATTTATCATCCCATAGTTTATTGCTGTTGTTTTTACATTTCCATAATCAGAAATCTTTTTTTTCGATTATACTGCATGGAATAGTATATGTTAATGTTTTCACAAAGTAGCACTATGTTCTAAAGTGTAGTGGTTGCACTCTGTTAAAACTGTGTGTACTATAAGGATTTACTTTGTTGCAAGCATTTATGTTTGTTCAATATTCATTTATTTTCATTTTCATAAATATAATTTTCTTCATCATCGATGTCAAAAGGTAAATGCAAAAAAAAAAAAAAAAAAATATGATATAAAACATAATCTCTAGTATTATTAATTAAAGATATGCCTACTTGGAGCACTTACTACAATAAGCATGACATCCCATCTGGTATCCTCAACATGCTTTGGGTGTTCCAGTTTTGTTTGCATCCAATGTGTTGTTGTTGTTGTTGTTGGTGTGCCTTTGTCATTCAGTGTATAATAAAAGTGTGTATGACTTCAGATTATTTTCCAACTCGGTTGTTGAGGTAATTTTCATAGATGTGGGCCTGCTGATTGAGTATCTAATTCGTGGAGGCTTACAAGAAATGACACGAAGAGTTTCTGAATATACGTTCTTCAGATTGCAGCAGTAAATCTCGTTATAAACATTTGATTTGATTTGATTTATTTGACCAACTCAGATTTTAAAACAAAAAGAACATGATACATTGCAAACACAGACTCATCCAGCGACAGTCAGGATTACACAATAAATCCCTAGAGCTTATTTCCATTGTAATCCCACTCACAGGGTCCTAAATAGAATGTAACGACATGACATGACATAACACACATTGTGAACATTAAAGGATAGCCTCTGCATAGTTTAAGTAAATAGCAAGTTTCTAACAGCAATATGGGTTTCGCATGAAATGAAAGAATTTCAACAGCATAGACCTAATGCAACACGCACTTTACATTGAGTCAATGTAACCTCAGATCTTGATTTTCATCAGTCAGTCCCATTGATTCAGTGTAAAGTGTCTGTCTCAGCTTCCGTGTTCAAACATCCGGTTCAGGTACCAAATTATTTGTTCCACCTCATGACCCAGCGCATTTATCAGCTCTTTCAACAGGGCTATGCTTGAATTCAATTTCCAGTATTTTCCTTTAATGCATAAATGCAAATGTAGATGCTCATTGATTTGTTGTTGTTGCTGCTTGTTTCAGGGAAATGCTTCCAGAGAGTTCTTTGTCATTTTCCAGACAGAGATACCCCCAAATAAAGACTTCTCTAAGTTCTCATTTTTCAAGCATTTTTAGAAATGCAGAACAAAGATTGCCATTTTTTGTGTGTGTTTATTATATTGAGTTTGTTATGGCTTTGTCAGGATCTGGGGAGTTTACCCATTGCAGGTATCCAGAATTGGTTGCATACCGGTATTAGTTTAAACTGATGGATTTACAGGTCTTTGGTATTTTGCTCTAACGGTGCCTTCCAGGCACGATTCCCTTAGTTTAGGGTTAGGATGAGGGTTGAGGGGTTAGAATAGGGTTAAGATAGCTTTGTGGCTGTAAAGCAGCCTGGAAGGTGCCGCTGGAGGCAAAATTATTGAGCATTTATTTGTCGATGTTTTTCAGTAAAATAATGTGAATAATTTGCTGGTTATTCCATTTCTGTATGTCTGTGATTCAGCTAATTTAGAAATGTGTTGTTGCTGAGATGTCTCAAAAAGATTGGATCAGTTTCGATACTTACAGGTATTATCATACTAAATAATAATACTGATTATCAGGATGATGTATCTTAAAGGACATAAATACAGTTTAGCATAGTCTAAAGGCAATTTAATCTGGGCCATATTTTAGTATGAAATGAAAGAATTTCTGAACAGTATATCTAAGGAATACCTAAATACTTAGCAAGAGTCAATACCTCAGATCTATTTTGCTCTGATTCAGTGGGGGGGCCCAGCTTCGTTTTGCTTGCCCGGTTCAAAGGTAAGACCACTGGAGATGGCATTTTCCAATGGCTATGCTTGAATTCACTTGGCATTTTCCTTTGGGCAACGTATATTAACGGATGGACTTAGATATATTGAGAGAATGTTTTAACATACAACAAGGCAACCTTTGTTTGTGCTATTATGGAGGCCAACTACAGCAGTCCACTCTGAGGGAACATTGAAGAATGATTTAGAAGTTGTTTGAGAAGAGAGAGATAGGTTGATTAATTTTTCTGACCTCGGTTTTATCGGATTTTGGGGACTGCTAACCCATTTTTTTTTTAAGATATTTGGGGCTTTTTGTTTTAATCAGAGCAGGACAGTGTAGAGATGTGAAACAAGTGGGAGAGAGAGAAGTGGATCGGAAAACATCTGTGGCCGGACTCCATCCCCGAAGTCCCGTATAATGTGGTTCCAGACACCATTATATGTCTGTTGGGCCCATAATTTGTGATCTTCTTTGGGATAAATTCTGATACCCCAGCTGAGGAAGAGAGATATTTGCAATGTATTTCTAAAGGGGGGTTTACCTGTTTTATCAGATGGCGCTTCTTTATATGGAGTGAGCCGTGGTTCTGTAACCTGAGGGCCATGGTTAACGAGGCCAGAGAGCAACATGATGCATGTTTTCCTAAAAGAATTAAGATTTATTGCTAGCTATATATCAATTTTCATAAGATTCAGAACATCATAACGTCCATATAATCCAAACAATCTCTCTGCGAGTTATTGTGAGGGATGTATTTTTGTGTGAAGGCAGAGAGATATCCACTATGAAGAGGGTAGCTCATGAAGTTCATAAGCCCACTTTAACTGACCAAAACTAGTCATACTTGCTTTCAGCAGAATCCATTACACAGCTGGATTGTATGTGCACCAAGGGTAGAGGAAATAATATTTCACCAAGCAAATTAACAAAAATACTTTGCAATTTTCCAATCTTCCAAGGAGTTTGACATATAGTGATCTGCTACCCGAGAGGAATGATATCAAGAGTTCTTATCTGGAGGAAGGACTGGAGCCACTGTCAGAATGCACTGCCTGAGGTCCTTCGTGGCCACCTGCACTCAGGCTGCTCACTGACCTGTGTATCGACTCAACATGAGGAAGAACTCCTGGTTTAAGGTGAGGGTTTTGCGCTTAATAGCTGGGGGGCAGGTTCACAGTTGGTGGTTATGATGAACTGGCTAAAGGAATTAGTCAGAGCAAACTAAGCCCTGTTGTTCACACATATGCTGTGTCAATAGCTACGAAAATTCAATTTCGTGTACGTGTGACCGCACGTAAACGCAGTCACAGAAAAGATGTGGGTATAAGAAACAAAACCTTACTGTTTTCTAATTGCCCACATTCAGCTGCTGCCATTGCCGGCTACTTATCTATGTATCTGTGTTGCACAAAATTAGGCAATCATAGCTAAGTGAACAGCACTTAGCATTATGAACAACAGGGATTGCGAGCTGATTTAATCCTTTAACCCAGTGATAGTCGTAAACCTGCTAACAGAGGAGCCTGCTGGCTTTGTTTATTCAAGGGAACTGTGAGTCGAAGCTCCTTATTATGATGTTAACTACCATCTAAGTGCTTGACTTAACCTTTGGTTTGCCTTCTTGAATACCCTCCAGAAGTTCGGTTATTAGCTATGACTAGCAAAGGAGATGTTAGTTAGTTGCTAAGTTATTTAGTTAGTTTGTTGGAAATGACGCTCAGGCTTGACTTGCTGAGACCATCAATAGAAGAATTTTAGTTGCTACATGCTACTGTTTCTTTACTTTCAAGAATCTTAAATACGTTAGATATTTCCATATTTTTTACTCCTATAATATCGAAAATAGCAATGATTGTATATGTATAAAATGCATGTAAAAGATATCATAAATAAGAAAGCACACACACACACACACACACACACACACACACACACACACACACACACACACACACACACACAGTCCAGTAGACAAAATACACAAACACTGTATGATGGAAATATACAAAATGTCTATTCTGTGTTGTCCTAGGCTTAAATTTCTGCTGCCTGAATACCCTGCAGTAATTACCAGACTCTCCAGATTCAGGTTGCTGATTTATGTGTGTTTGTGTATCTTGCGGATTGGTGTGTGTGTGTGTGTGTTCTAAATTTAAGTATATATGCATCTATTCATTGTTCATTGATACTGTAAGTGTATGTGTATAGGTGTGTAATGCTATTTCATTAGAATAATCTATTATTTATATGCTATGTATATATATGGATGTGTTTGTTTATGTGTGAGTAACAGATTATCCTCAGACTTTGTACAAAATTCCGCACGTCTCATCCTTGCTGTGTTTCTTTGACGTGATACCGTGTTGAACAACCCACGGGAATAGCCAATGGTAGTGCTATTTCCTCTGCAGCCAGTAGGGAATTCAGATATCGATCTTTTCTGCTATATCTGAATATGTTTTCCAATCATTATCATTTCAATTTGCAGTGTTGCACGCAGTTGCTGAGTGCTCTTCAGGGTTACATGCACAGAAAGCGGCATTTAAGTCAGGGACTCACATTTCATTGTGCGGAGGATAAGGAAGTTATAGACTTCTCTGTTAACGCCAGTGGTCACCTGCCATTTCTTCACCTTTGTCAAGACTGCAATTTGGGGTATTAAAGATACAGCAATTGATTCACATAGGAATTCTTATTTGGTAGTCTCCATGATGGAAGTGTCACTTGTGTGAAACAATCTTCCTCCTCTCTCCTCTGATATCTGCTGCCTTGAGGTGGGGGTTTGAAGAAATGTGTATTTTTAATTATTTTGTCTTTTATCAGATAGAGATGGAAGACAGAGGCCGATGGGAGAGAGATGGGGTGGATGTCACAAGAGGACCGCCGAGTAATGGACGCCATTGAGCGCCTCTGCATTTCAAATTTAGTTTGAAAGAAATGTGTTTTTCTAATGTTATCTAAATCTATTTCTTATCCTTTTCTTCATGTGCCACAGGTTGTTTTCAGAGGTTCTGTTTCGGTTTTCATAAAATTCTGTATTGTTCTGGTGAGGATGAGGAATATCTGCCAGGAATGGCTAGCTATCTTATCAACAAGGTGGAGGCTAGGGAGGTGAGATAGAGTTGTCAACATGGGTCATGGAGTAGAAGGGCTCTTTTTTATTTTTTCAGAATGGTGTTTAATGTTTAGCATTTAGCAAACACATTAGAGTTAGATATCATAAACTTAATATATTATTCTCATTGTAACACAATAGAGCTAGGATATTGTACTACTGAATCAAGTACTTTCAGGAAAGAAGGTACAGCAGGCAGGCAGAGGCAATTGTATATGAGTGAGCTACAAGTGAGAGCCAGATACAAAGATATACTGTGTTCTCCATATGGGAGGCTTTCGTTGCCATCAAAGAGAACAGAATAACCTATCCTTGAAGCTGTGACTAGAGGGTGTTTCTGTTAAAGAATGAACATATTCTGAGTTCTGCTGTTGAATGCTGCAGGTTATGCTGATTCAAAGGCCATTTGTTTTGCTGTGTGAAATTTTCTAACTCAGTGCTGAATGACAGTGGAACTTGAGCCACGGTCACAACACATTTCACCAGAGGACTTTCTCTATTAATGTTTTATCACTATCGGTATTCTGTTAAGGTCAGTAACAGCACAGATTACATTGTTAGCTCATTAATAACAAGTTTATCTGTCTCTTTATTTGTACACTACAGAGTTCAACTTTGGACGGATATCTTTGCTGTGGCATCCTCTTCGTGTTTTTTTTCTGTAGTGTTTAATGCTGTTTACTTAGATCTCCTAATTTTGTTTGATGTTGTATTGAGCAAGAAGCTGAAGGGGTGTGTTCAGCGAGCATGGAACGCCTGACTGCACGCATCCTTCTGTTCCCGGTGGGGCTGAGGTGGGATTCGCCCAGACGTTATCGCCTTTTCAAAGCCTGGATGTGATTTTCTGGCGAAACTGTCTGACTTGGCTGTCAACTAACATGCTATCCTACCACCATGATCACAAAAGATGGTGAGCTCAAACTCCTACTCTGTACTGTATGTGTGAATAATTGTATCTATGAAATATCATTATACCCTATTATACTAATCTTCCACTGCTTAGAGTGCAGTGATGCCATTACTGTAATTGTATTTGCATGGGATTACAGTATATAAAAATATACCATGAAAAATAATGCTTTGGCGAGGCTTGAGCTAGACCTCTACTTTGAGTAGAACTGGTACGGCATGGCCAGCCGAGTATAGACAGTGAGAAGGTCAGGGCTTAGGCACTGTAATATTGTAGTCATTGTTATTTTTCTTATGTTTTTCTTATATTTGTGAGTGGGGTAAATCTGCCTAGGCAATAAAAGATAGAACCGCCCTAGGATTGGCTAAATTACAAGTGAACTATAGCTAATATTGTTAGATTAATAAATACACACAATGCAGGTTACATTACCATTTTTAAAGGTCATGGCATTCCATTACATGAAGGTCAATTCCACATGAAGGATACCAAAGGGACCACACTACCCCTGGGCCTTAGCTCTAGAGCCATCACTGATCACTGTATTTCATTATCCAAGAGCTTACTAAAGTTGCAAAGGGAGTTACCCACTTCTATAGGCAAATATATTTAATTGAGCGTAATAGCTACCAGTATTGTAAAGTCTGGGTGACCTGAGCGATTTGAGCGATTTAATTAAAAAAAGCTAAAAATAGTTAACTTTGTACTAGCTAATGAATGTTTCAGCTGTAAAATCTAAACGCGGTGATTGTTAAGTGTAGTACGTCATGAAGAATATACAGCGATTTAAATTTAACATTGCAAAATTAAGAGCTGTTTTTGAGTTAAAGCGATTTTGCAGCTTTAGTTTGATGCTACGCACAGTTATACTGAAAGTAAAGATTGGATTGACCAGCCTATTAATTTCATTATCAGTAGTGTAGACTCTGTCTCAGTTTTATTCTTTTGTTGTTTTCATGACTTAAATGCAGACAGCACATGTTTTTCATAGTAGTCATGATAATATCGCCTTTCGAGCTTTATGCCACGGAAGGCCATCCTCTCCGATGAGGAGCCGCTCAAATTTGGCTAAAGACGTATTCTCATTCTGTTTCGATGATTCCTTCGAGAGGTTTGAAAGTATGGGAAATTGACAGAAGTGGCATGTTGTGTCGCACTAAAACAAAATCCAGTGGGTGCGGATTATTCACCAAGGAGGTTATGTTTTGCTCGGCGCGGTAGGCTCCGTGTCTGTGTTGCAAGTAAGTGCGTGTGTGCGTGTGCGTTCCAGCAACATACTCGAAAAAAGTACAGAAATTTTCGATTAACGGTATTAGACAGTTTAATAAATGGATTGATTTTGCGATGTGGTGATAGACTAGTATTGTCTTTGCGGATATGTTTGACAGTTTAATTTGATAATATGTAGACTGATCTCAAAAAGCAGCTATTCGCTGAGTCAGCAACTTTGCTTGCTGTAATACTTCCATAGCTGTTAACTAATCAATTGGAATGGATTCGAGTATTCTGTCAGGTTCTTCTTTGCACCTCTGCAGGGTTGATTTGTGCTTTTCTGTTCGTACCAGTATCGTGAAATGCCATTCTGAGCCACTATTCCGGTAGGCTGTACTTCTCCAGTACATTAACACTTCACGCTTCTTCAAGACCTTCAACCGCCTGTTTCTTTTTATAAGAAAAAAACTTGCATATTTGAACAGTTACTTTTCGACGCTCATCAAATTTATTCAGGGAACATGGCGCATAGTGTTGTATTGTGTTCACTATTCGACAAGGGTTGACAGTTGAGCTCGTCAGTTCGAGACACTTCGTCTGTTGAAGCCACATGCCTCCTCGCCACAGCCAGCGAGAAAGTGAGAGGTGCCAGCTGCCTGACAGAGCTTTACCGAGCAGCAAAGGAAAGGCGGATTGTTCACACCGTTGCCGCGAGCTTAAAGACGCGAGAAACGCATCATCGTCGAATGCCGATTGCCTGATAACATTTAAATGTTCACTTCACTTTTCAATAATAACGCTGAAGAGCAATAGCTCAGGGTTTACACGGTGCGCTGAAGTCATCTGTTTGTAATATCAATAATAAACAGTCGCTGGTTTTCTCGAATAGTTCAACACAAACTTCAGTGGCTGGCGAATTGTCAGTTAGATGGTTCCCGTTACTCAATAGTGGTAAGAAAGTAGACAACATTTTGTATCGACAGCATCCGGCACCGGTTGGGCTGTTGAGAGCCGTTTTCATGATCGAAGAGCGATGAAGCTGAAGTGAAAGCGTGATTAGAGCATTTCCGAGAAAAGGAAATTACATCGTCAGAGCGAATGAGATCGTCATTAACAGCAGAAAAGCTAAAATATCTTTTATCGTTGCCAGTTTTCAAACAAAACAGTTGGTTCACAAAGAACATCATCAGTAAATATGGATAACACATCAAAATACATGAGCGAATAAATCGATGAATAAGCATATCAGGCCGTATGGTTCGAACAGAGGCGAGTTTTGATATTGTTGAAGTACTATGCTTGTTGTAAAGATACGATGAATCACGAAGAGCTGGATCGATGATTGTTTCAGTCTGGTGGTCTGCCAGTTTGAGTGGTGCTTACAATATGTGGTCACTACGTATTATTATTACTGTCAGTAAATAGATTATTTGGAAATACTAATGGTAATAGACCAATACTAATTGGCGAGTGAGGTGGGAGGCAAAATGCATGTAAATATAAGAAAAATTGTAGGACATCTTTTGCAAAATTGCCTGAATACCTCCATGTTTTTTTCCCAGTCCTGGTTTAGATGGGAAAAAAAACATACAAGGAGGTATTCCAGGCAATTTTGCAAAAAGATGTCTACAATTTTTTTCTAATCTTATATTTACATGCACATACACATACACACTCACTCATGAATAGTATTGGTCTATTCTATTAACATGACTATTCAAATAATCTGTTAACTACAGTTTTATGGTAATAATATTTTTATGTGATCACATAATATCATACCATAAAACTGTAGTTACCAGATTTTTAGAATAGTCATGTTAATAGAATAGACCAATAATCTTCATTGGATTATTGCCATTATCGCTGCCATTATGTAATTATCAAATTTAAATGCCTGCAAACCCGTCTGAACAGATTATTACAGCTACCTGAATATTGCCTGTTATCAGTTTATTGCGATCATGTAAACACAGGCAGTGTTATTATGTACATAGTGATGATAACATAACAAGATCCCAACCACTAGGCTGCAAACTGTTTACTGGTATGAAAACCTAAACGTTAGAAAGATGTTACTAACTTTTCTGCTGTGTAGCAGATCCTGTTTGTCTGGCTTGAGTGCAGATTTTCATTTTTCTCAAAGAAATATCCTGTCACACATCTCCCTTCAAATTCATGTAATTTCTTCAGGTCATCGCTGGCCAAAAACAGCTCTGTAAAAACAAACGAACAGTAGAGTTGACCTTCTGTGACCTTCAAAATCATTGTCCCATCATCATGACTGATATGTCTTTAACATGTTCCTTTTCCTTTACTTACTGTTAGGTGTAAGATGTCATCTGTAAGCTAGATTATGAAAATACACCACAGAGTTTGTGAATTTAGGTTCTTCAGAAAGAAACCGGTAAGAGTTGCAACATTCCCAACATTGTTATTTACAAATAGATTGAAGCTTCATGCACATAAATGTAAAACCACTTTTATCTACTCGGGGCCTCCAAATTTGCGTGCTTCAAATGTGTATTATTTGAAAGAAAGTGAATTTAGACTTATTTTAAATGTTATGCCAAAGAGGCATAAATCCAATGCATTTCAATGATAGAATGTTCAGTTTACTACCATGGAATGTAATGCTTTTAGAACCTCGGAATGTTGAGGTGTGAAACAAGTCCATATACCACTTTACTTTGACTCACTCAGTGCAGAGTCTTGCACCTGCTCAGATGTCCCCAGGGTCCTCCTGCAAACTCTCCTCATGTACAGGGCTATGTGGCTGAGGATAATGAGGGGGGGAGGCAGCCATGGCTTCTCCTGATAGACCATGATGTAACGGTAGCGGTTATACTTCCACAGTTTGTTTGAGATGGACTTCATGTCAAAGTAGACGTTACTGTCAAAATGAGAGGGACATTTACATTTACGTACATTTTTCAATGCAGCAAGCATGATGCTTTACATAAAGAATACAAAGATTTGTGAGAGCATGTCGAAAGAAGGAATATAACTGACTAAATATGCAAGTTTTTTTTCTTTATAATGAAAACTGTATAAAATGGTGAATAGGTTGAGAGTTTATACTTGAAGAAAGCGATGAGGATGTTGACCATGATGATGTACTGAAAGAAGAGGTACACAGCCTGCAGGAATGGAGTGATGAAGGCACCAGGAACACAAGTGGCGTTTTCCACGGCACATGCTGAGACACCACAGACAGAAAAGCACAAAGTCAACTCCTACAGGAAGTTACCACAGAAAGAACCCTGACAGGAACTCTTTCAGGTGTCCATTTCCAAAAAGCTTAAATGCTAAACTGTTAGTTAGTTAGTTAGTTAGTTTTGCTATGGGAACTTATATTACAACCAACAAAGTTGCTGACTCAGCAAATATGCTTTTGGGATACGGACACACACATATTGTCAAATTAGAAAAGCGCTCAGAGAGCGCAGACCTCGCCAAGACAGTGTGGTCACAGATGGTGTTCTGTATCACCGATCGCCACTAAAATCGAATCATTTATTACTTGTCCCAATACACGTTGTCCGAAAATGTCATCCAAATCCGTGCAGTACTTTTCGAGTTATGTTGCTCACAGACACACACACACACACACACACACCACAACACAGACACAGAAACAGACACGCCGAGCAAAACATAACCTCCTTGGTGGAGGTAATCACACCCACTAGTTTTTGTTTTGGTTCATATGACACAGCATGCCACTCACAATCGATTTCCCCGGCATAAACCTCTCCGAAGATCATCCAGTAGGGCTGGAAAACCACGTCTTTAGCCAGAGTCCAGGACGGCTCCTCATCAGGAGAGAGGATGGCCTTCCGTGAAACGCCAAAACTCAGGAGAACGATGGCCATCATGATTACTATGAAAAACATGTTGCTGGTCTGCAGACAAAGTCATGAAAACAACAGAAAGAATAAAAACTGAGACAGAGAGTCTGCACTACTGATCCTAATAATAAAGAGTAGCCAGATGATTCAGTGTTGTCTTTTACTTTCAGTATAACTGTACGTAACGTAAACTAAAGCTACAAAATTGCTTTTGTAGCTCAAAAAAGCAGCTGCTTAATTTTCTGTGTTCGCCCGATTGTCATTGTCATTCCTATTAACATCACAGCGTTTAGATTTTACAGCTGAAACGCGTCATAGCTAATTTGCATAAAGTTAACTGTTTTTTAGCTTTTTTTAGTCGCTCAAATCGCTCAAGTCGCCAAACTTTTACAGCTGGTAGCTTTTGTCGCTCTTATCGCTTTTGTCGCTCTTGCCCATAGAAAGTGAATGGCTTCCAGCGATTTTACAGCTTTAGTAGCTCTTGGTGTGAACGTACAGTGATCCAGTGATGGCCAAACTAAGGCCCAGGGGCCAATTGTGTCCCTTTGGTATCCTTCATGTGGAATGACCTTCATGTGGAATGCCATGACCTCTAAAAATGATAATGTGGCCATTGTGTTGTGACATTAATCTAATATTAATATTAGCTATAGTTCACTTGTAATTTGGCCAATCCTAAGGACAGGGCCGGTTCTAGCCTTTTGGTGCCCTAGGCCAGATTTGAGTTTTGCCCCCTTTTCTAAAAATATAAGAGAAAAACTTATAAGAGAAATGTATTGTGATGCCCCCCTGATATTTGGTGCCCTAGGCGACCGCCTCGTTTGTCTATGCCTAGAACCGGCCATGCCTAAGGACACCAGTTCTCAAAGTAGGGCCTGGGAAATCCAGGGGCCTCATAAAGCATTATTTTCATAGTTGTTATTATATACTGTAATCCCATGCAAACCACAGTGTGAGCGTGGACTGCTGCACTCTAAGCAGTGGGGGATAATTATAATAGGATATAATGATATTTCATAGATGCAATTATTCACACATACAGTACAGGTAGGGTTTGGACAAACTCACCATCTTTGTGATCATGGTGAGGTAAGGACCAGCATGTTGGTTGACAGCCAACAGGTCCAGGACCCGGACAAACCAGAAGATCACATCCAGGCAGTAGACGATGTGCCCAGCCGTCCGCAAAGACGAATCCCACCTCAGCGCCAACCCCACCAGGAACAGAAGGATTGCGACACAGTCCGAGACGTTCCAGTACTCGCTGAACCACACCTTCAGCTTCTTGCTCAACTTCCTAGGCTCTGACATCAAAACCTGTCAAAATTAGAGTCCAAGTAAACAGCATTGTAAACACTACAGAAAAAAAACACAGTGTTTATTTTAAGAGGTGCCGCACAGCGCTGGAGACAATCAGGTCAAAAGTTGAACTCTGTGTGAGTGGTACAAATAAAGAAGGCAGATAAACTTGTTGTGTGAACAATGTGTAATCCTGTGCTGTTGCACTGATAGCAGATAAAGGACTGCCGATAATTATGATAAAACATTAATAGAAGCGTCTCTGGTGGAATGTGTTGTGACCGTTGGTAAAGTTCCAAAGGCACGTGCAGTTCATTCAACGCTGATCGAGTAGGGGTGAGTGGGTTGCAAAGGAATCACACCATAAAATCATATCAGCCAAAATACAAAAGTCAATGGCCTTTGAGATCAGCACATACTGTACTATACAGCATTGCGGAATTCAAGGAATATGTTCATTCTTTAACAAAAGCCTGTTCACAGCTTCAAGGATAGGTTTATTCTGTTCTCTTTATTCTTTAACAAAAGCCTGTATGGAACATGTACAGTATGTCTTGTGTCAATATTTTCTCCCTGTACTTCACTCTATATACCTGAGTATGCTATACCTGTATGTGCAGTGGCTCTGGGACTAACCGCTTTTCTCTGGAAAGAATATCTATAAAACTTGATTCTGAGAATAGTACAATTAAGTTTATGACTCTATCCCTAGCTTCTAATGTGTTATATAAATGCTGTTTCTGAGAATAGCACAATTAAGTTTATGACTCTATCCCTAGCTTCTAATGTGTTTTATAAATGCTAAACATTAAACACATTCTGAGAAAAATAAAAACCCTTCTCCTCCATGACCCATGTTGACAGCTCTGTCTCACCTCCCTAGCCTTCTCCACTGCTGTTGATAAGATGTAGGCGATGACTAGCCATTCCTGAGCGCTGGGATATTCCTCCATCCTCACCAGGACTGTGTAGGAGTAAAGCATGAGGAAGGCCAAGTAGGACATCTGGAAAACAAGCCATATTAACAGATGAAGAAAGGATAAGAAATAGGTTGGATATAACATCTTAGACAAAAAACATTTGCACAAGCTAAATTTGAAAATACACAGGGGCGCCGTGGCTAAACGGCTAGAGCGTCAGACCATTACTCCGGGGACCCGGGTTCGATTCCGACCCGAGGTCATTTCCCGATCCCACCCCATCTCTCTCTCCCACGTATTTCCTGTCTTCCATCTCTATACTGTCCTATCTGATTAAAGGCAAAAAGCCCAAAAAATAACTTAAAAAATTAAAAATACACATTTCTTCTGAAAGCCCCCACCTCCAGAGAACCGAGCGAGTGCTGAAGATGGCAAAGAGGGAGGGGAGAGGAGGGAGGGGTTTCACAATCCCTATTTAAAGTGACACTTTCCATCATGGAGGACCTTAAATGAGAATTCCTGTGTGAGTCAATTGCTGGCCCATCTTTAACCTTTAGAGAGCCATAGTCTTGTCTGCTGAAACACAGATAACATCTGGAAAGGTGAGAAATGTACTGCACTTACTGTATGGAACCAGAATTTGACCACTGGCGCGTTGTAGAAGTCATATAACTTCCTTATCCACTTTATCCACTGTGAGAAGAAATGTGAGGGTCCTTGACCTTCTGCCGCTTTCTCGGCATCGTAACCCTGTGAAAGACACTCAACAGCTGCATTTTAACACGCAAGTGAAGTCATTGTATTGGACTTTTATATTCAAGCTATAGCAGAAAAAAAATTCGATATCTGAATTCCCCTACTGACACTGCAGGAGAAATAGCACTTACTGCATTGGCTGTTCCATGTGGGTTGTTTGTGTCAAGCCCACGATTGTCCGATCCAAATTGCAATGCTTCTTGGGATTGGGGGACGTGTGACATTTGTGCCTGACTCTTAAACTCCAGGAGTTGGATGGACACTGGTACCAGGATGCAGAGGATAATCTGTTGCAACCACATTCACACACATAAACACCAAACACATCCACATGTACTGTATACATATAAATGGTGGGTAGATGCAATATTCACAATGTGCATATACACACTACACATACACTTACAGTACCAATGAATGCCAATGAATGCACAAATGCACATATGCCCAAGTTCACACACACACACACACACACACACACACACACACATATCCAATTACACAAAGATACACAAACACACATATCGCCATCAGCTGTACAGATCTAGAGGAAGTCTGGTAATTACTGCAGGTCTGGTAATTAGTCCAAACAGCAAACATAAGCTAGAACAACACAAGGGTAGACATTTTGTATATTTCCATGCTTAGGAAGTCCTTCCCAGTGTTTTGTGTATTTTGTGTCTACTGCCTGGACTTACTAATTAGTTCAGCAGCAGGAGGCAGAACCAAGCGTGACTGTGTGTGTGTGTGTGTGTGTGTGTGTGTGTGTGTGTGTGTGTGTGTGTGTGTGTGTGTGTGTGTGCTTTCTTGTTATGATATCTTTTTCACGTGTTATATACACTTTTATACAATCATTGCTTTATTTTCATTATATTATAGGAGCAAAAATATGGAAATATCACATATGCAAATGTGATTTTAAGGTTGCAAAAAGTAAAAAACTGTGAAATTCACCATGCCAGTCCCTTGTAACAACTAAATGTCTCCTATTGATGGTCTCAGCAAGTCAAGCAGACCTGGTCTGCATTTCCCAACAAACTAACTAAATAACTTAGCAACTAACTAACATCTCACTTTGCTAGTCATAGCTAATAACCGAACTTCTGGAGGGTATTCCAAGAAGGCAAACCAAGGTTAAGGCAAGCTTGGAGTAGTGGTTAACATCATAATAGAGGAGCTTCGACTCCTGATTCCCTTAAATAAACAAAGCCAGCAGGCTCCTCTGTTAGCAGGTTTACGACTATCACTAGGTTAAAGGATTAAATCAACTCATAGTCCTGTTGTTCATAATGCTAAGTGCTGTTCATAGCTATGACAATTACCTAATTTTGTGCAACATAGGCCTACACTAGATAGCGAAACGGCAGCCACGCTAACAGATGTGGGCAAATGAAAACAGTAAGGTTTTGTTTTCTTATGCCCACATCTTTTACTGTGACTGCCGTTTCGGCATTGCGGTCTGCATTACACGAAATTGGTAATTTTCGTAGCTATTGACAGCACTTAGCAATGTGAAACAACAGGGCTTGGTTTGCTCCGGATAATTCCTTTAACTTAGCCAGGTTCATCACTTAACCACCAACTGTGAATTTACCCCCCAGCATGTCGCCACCAAAGCCCTCCTTCACCTTAAACCAGGAGTTCTTCCTCATGTTGAGTCGGCCCATCCACAGGTCAGTGAGCAGCATCTGGGTGCAGGTGTGGGCCACGAAGGACCTCAGGCCGGACGACACGGCCATCTGCAGGCAGGTGAAGTGGCTCCAGTCCTTCATCTCGGACGTCAGGAGCTTCATGGCCATGCACTCATTCTCTCGGAAGGCCTTGTCCAGCAGGTCCACTGCCAGCTGTCCAAACTCACTGAAGAAGATTGGAAAAATTACAGAATTATTTTTTGTTAGTTTGCTTGGTGGTAGTTATTTCACTCTACTGATTTGAGTGCATACAATATGTGTGTGGTTCACCCTTTGAAATATTCTAGAAACTGTACACAGGTGTATTCTCCCCTTGTAGAAGTATGACTAATTTTTGGTCGGTTAGGTGAACTTCATGAACTTCATGAGCTAACACCCAGAGCTAAAAATGGCTGGTGTAGTGCAGGATATGCCACCACTGACTGTGTGAAACTTTGTGTCTGTACTTCTGTACAAAATACATCTATTTCAATAACTTCACCAGAGAGAGAAGATTTGTTTGAGATTATATAGTTGCGTTATGATGTTTCTGAATCTGTATAGCGTGTGTACTAACAGCGAATAAGTCTTGAGTTCTTCCGCGAGGCTGTCGGCCATGTTGCTTTCTCTGGCCTCGTTGGCCATGGCCCTGTAGAGTTTGCAGGCCACCACGGCCCTGGCCATGGCCTGCTCCCCATGCTGCCACAAGAAGAGCGCCATCTGTTGGCGACGCTTCAGCACTGCCCACACAAACAGGTCGTTGAAGTTGTACACGTAGAGAGAGGGCTCACTCAGTTCGGTGCTGGGGCCGCCCCACCTTCACCTCAGCTGGGTTGTCAGATTTATCCTAAAAGAAAGATCACAAATTATGGTTCCAACAGTCTGGGGGCGCCGTGGCTCAGTGGCTAGAGCGTCAGACCATTACTCTGGGGACCCGGGTTCGATTCCGACCCGAGGTCATTTCCCGATCCCACCCCTTCTCTCTCTCCCACTTGTTTCCTGTCATCTCTACACTGTCCTATCTGATTAAAGGCAAAAAGCCCCAAAAAATATCTTAAAAAAAAAAAAAAATGGTTCCAACAGTCCAAAATCAGTCGCTTGGAGTCTGACACATAACCCGTCCCAACCCCATCTCTCTTGCCCTCTTCCTTCCCATCATTCTCCACTGTTCTAAAAGTCAAGTGGACTAAGATTTAGTTGACGCTTGAAAAGTGGCACAGACCCTGGGGTTTGCAGCCTGATCATTGCCTTCCTACGTGATTTCGCTTGATTCTCATCTCCCTTCAGTACTCCATCTAGGATTCCATCCGTTGGCCTCGTTTGCTTAAAGGAAAATACTGGAGTGAGTTCAAGCAAAGCCCTGTTGAAAGAGCTTGCTAAATGCGCTAGTTAGCGAGTGGAACAAAATAATTTGGTACAGCACAGACCGAACAGGCAGGCACTTTACACTGAATCAATGGGACCTGACTGTTGGAAACCGAAAGTAAGATCTGAGGTTACATTGACTCTTTGCTAAGTATTTCGTGTTCGCGTTCGGTCTATGCTGTTCGAAATTCTTTCATTTCATGCGAAATATATTGCTGTTAGAAGGCTTGTGCAGCAGGGCTATGCTTAAACTTGCTCCGGTATATTCCTTTAAGATACATCACATCACATCCTGGTCAATCAGTGACAATGCAGTGCATGAATATGATGGCTACTGTAAGTATCAAGGGCTGATCCAATCTTTTTGGATTGAAACATCTCTAACGAACAACCGTTTCTCAATAGCTGGAATCACAGACCCTCATACAAAGAGAAGCAGAGACCAAGGGGCTGGCCACAAACTAAATTATTCCACAATTATTTTACTGAAAAAACATCATTTCGTAAAATGCTCAATGGTGTTTTTTGCCTCAAACGGCACCTTCCAGGCAGCACAGCCTAAAAGGCACTATCTTAACCCTATTCCTAACCCTAACCCCCTCAACCCTCATCCTAACCCTAAACTAAGGGGAGTCGTGCCTGGAAGGCACAGTTGAGGGCAAAAAATACCAAAGACCTCGTAAAATCCATCCAGTTTAAGAAACTAATACCGGTATGCAACCAATTCTGGATACCTGCAATGGGTAAACTCCCCAGATCCTGACAAAGCCATAACAAGCTCAGATATAATAAACACACACACACACAAAAAAAATGACGTCTTGTTTTGACTGACTCTGTGTTTGTACGGCTGGGCGGTGCGGAAGAAGTGGGGCCGAAGAGGGTCTTGGCTGAGTGTCCGGCAGAGGAGAAGCCACCTCTCTGTCTGGAAAAATGACCGGAACTCTCTGGAGCATTTCCCTGAAACAACAGCAACAACAACAAGTCCAATGAGCATCTACATTTACATTTATGCATTAAAGGAAAATACTGGAGTGAATTCAAGCATAGCCCTGTTGAAAGAGCTTGATAAATGCGCTAGTTAGCGAGTGGAACAAAATAATTTGGTACAGCACAGACCGAATGCGAACGCGGAAGCGAACAGGCACTTTACACTGAATCAATGGGACCTGACTGTTGGAAACCGAAAGTAAGATCTGAGGTTACATTGACTCAATGTAAAGTGTTTCGTGTTCGCATTAGGTCTATGCTGTTCGAAATTCTTTCATTTCATGCGAAATATATTGCTGTTAGAAGCCTTGTGCAAAAAGACTATGCTTAAACTTACTCCGGAGCTATCCTTTAATGTTCACAATGTGTGTTATGTCATGTCATATCGTTCCATTGTGGGACCACCACATTGTGGGACCACAATGGAAATAAGCTCTAGGGATTTATTGTGTAATCCTGACTGTCTTGTTAGAAGGGATGGTGCGGTGTTTTATCTGTATCATGTTCTTTTGTTTTAAAATCTGAGTTGGTCAAATAAATCAAATCAAATCAAATCAAATGTTTATAACAGGCATTACTGCTGCTTGTACGTTCTCACCTGAGCAGTCAGACGGCTATAGACGGCTCGGAAGCTCTTGCGTGTGTAAGAACTGCGGTAAGCTCCACCAATTAGATACTCAATCAGCAGGCCCACATCTATGAGAGAGACCCTGTATCCAGTTGGGAGGTGGCCCTGTGAGAATCCACACATACAGTACACACTGAATGACAAAGGCACACCAACAACAACAACAACAACACATTGGATTTCTATAGCGCCTTTCTAGACACCCAAAGCGCTTCACATGTTGAGGGGGACCTCACTGACCACCACCAGACATGGGATGTCATTAGCACATTGTGAGGCAAGTTAACTTAACAGTAGGCATATCTTGATGTGCCCAAAATACTAGAAGATATGTTTTATATCATATTTTTTTTTTTTTTTTTTTTTTTGCATTTACCTTTTTGACATCCTCAACTAAGTGATGAAGAAAATTATCTGTTGGGCCCTGGTGCTATGGGAAAGAGGGATGAAAATAAATGAATATTGAACAAACCGTAAATGCTTACATACAAAAGTAAATCCTTACATAGTGTACAACAGTACACACAGACACAACAGAGTTCCAATCACTTGCACTTAGGACAAGGTGTTACTTTGTGTGTGAAGAAAACATTAACATATCTGTCAAAGGGAATTCCAGTGCCATGAAAACGGAAAAAAAAGGTTCTGTTATGAAATGTAAACAACAGCAGTAAACTATGGGATGATAAATGATTGTGTCTTACCGTATTGTAAAGCTCTTCTAAGCGGGATACGGTCAGAAAGCGAGTCATTGTCATGCCATTCTCAATCAGCAACTTCACAAAGCTCACACGATCCATGACCAGGGCATCCAGCATGGCCTGCTCCAAGGAACCGACCTTCACACACACACACACACACACACACACACACACACACACACACACACACACACACACACACACACACACACACACACACACAGCGTAACAGTATCATATGTATGGGTGTACAGACCAGAAATTCTGTGTGGAATTCTGTGTCTGTGTGTGTGTGTTTGTGTGTAGGGGTGACTCCTCTGTTTTGTGTCACACTCCTAGGCTTGTTAATTAATTTGCTCACTAATTAGATAATTAGGATAATTACTAAACCAGTGGCTGTAACTAATTAGCAGAAATCACCATCTCATGATGTGGGTAGAGACATTTAATCAGTATCACTAGTGCTGCATTTCCCTTCTGCGTCTGTAAAAACTGCGCCTCACTGCAGCGTTAAGCCGGCCGCACACCGGTTCCGACAGCATTGCGGGAGCACTTTCGAATCCGACAATTTTGCCTAGCACCTAGCACAGTAGCCAGTGAAATTAACATTGGATGTCAATGGGCGGCTCCGACAAAATAGACTTGAATCGTGATTCACAATCGACGGCGGAAGAGTTCGGCGCTGGTGTGCGGGGGTTGCATTGAAAACAATGGAATCGAATGTTGGAAGCAGAGTGCTGAGCACTGTCGGAACCGGTGTGCGGTGGTCTTCACTGTACCTGCCAGTGTTGTCCATACACCAGGATGTGTTTCTTAGCAACGTCTGCTCTGTCCCAGGCTAATGCGATGCTCAGCTGCTCCGGTGGAGGTGCCCTCATACCTGACACACCAGACACACACACACACACACACACACACACACACACACACACACACACACACACACATACACACACACACATAGCATCATCCAACTGATATCAAATCTTTGGTTTCAATCTTTGAACATCCCATTTTTCTTCCAAAACTTCTTTCACTTCTGACTTAATGTGGTTTGTAAACACATGAAATTTTGAAATCCTTTTTTTAAGTTCTATCTTTTTAAAGTCTAAAAGAATACCAGAGAGGTTCAATGAACTTATTGGCTTGATCTGACAATGTATTAGAATAGAATTAGATTAATAAAATTTAATTAATTGATAATTGGTTGCTGACTGTGTCTTTATTAATTGTGGTTATGAAAAGAAAACATGTGGCTTACGTATAAGTTTATATGGGTTACTTCAGTTACCTTTTAGTGAGGCTGTCAAAATTGCTACATCCGCATTAGGCTGATCCTCCGAGTCACAGTCGTAAACTGTGATCTGGTTTGATAGATAAGTAGAGGAATGGTTATCTGAGCTCAAAACATACAAACAATGAACA
>JAODXP020004680.1:0-7500 GCA_027497455.2 Sardinella longiceps | reverse complement strand
CTGCTCCACTTTGGTTTCACACGACAGCCTGGCATACTGCAGCCACACAGAACCACAAGAACGCTCAGATTCCAGCCCTTCAAGTCGAAAAGAGTACACACTACTACCACTTGCTGTTTTCTCAATCAATCAGAATGGATTAATAAATGAGGTGGAAACAGAGCTCTTCATTGCCTCATTGCAGACCTCCAATCTATCAATCTATGCATCAGACTTTACGGATACTTTATTAGGCCCCAGGCAGGTAGGCTGAGTCCATGAGGCGTGGATCTGCCCAAGGTTTCTTCCAACAAAACAAATTATTTACAAAGCGAAGGGAGTTTTTCCTTGCCCCTGTTTCTCATGGATGCTTCCCGTACTGTCTGTAAAGCGCCGCGAGACAATGTACTGTATTTGAGCGCTCTACAAATAAAATTGAATTGAATTGAATTCAAGTCGAAAAGAGTACACACTACTTACAGGGTGGGCAATTATTTTGGCAGAAGGGCCACATTGGATTTTAGATTTTGATTAACGGGCCGGATGTTAACAGTCAATGGGTTGATGGGGGTTGATGCCGGTAAATTGGCAAGTCTTAAACAAAAAGCCCCACTTCAGAGGACATGTTAACTTGCTGGAATAAAAGAGAGGGATTTGATAAATTTGATAAATCAGGCCTATAATCCAAGTCACCTTGCCTAAATGAGTAATTATTCTATTTTGGGAAGGCTCAACGGGCCGGGTTAAATAGCTCAACGGGCCGCATGTGGCCCCCGGGCCTTAGCTTGCCCAGGTATGCACTACTATCACACGTCCACTTGCTGTTTTCTCAATCAATCAGAATGGATTAATAAATGAGGTGGAAGCAGATCTCTTCATTGATCACCATCTATAGCCCTATGGAGCTTGAAAAGTGGGCATGTCTTCTGACTATTTGGCCACCATAACTACAGGCCAGTTTACACCCTTGCCAATGACAATAAATGATTTTTAAAATAAATATTTTAATGACATGGAGCAAATCAGTGTTGGAAAAAGGGGATGCTGTCACAAGCCTGTTCTCCTCTATGTAGCAGGACCCTGACTCGCTGGACTCGGACAATCGAACTTGCCACTCCGTCAACTACAACTAACCCACGGCGTGGGAGCTGAACATTCTAACCACTGAGCTAAAAGCCCAGGCTTCCAACTCAGCAGTTAGAAGCGTTCATGAAGGACTAGGGCAGTGGTTCTCAAAGTGTGGTCCGGGGACCACTGGTGGTCCGCGAGCAAGTTCACAAGTGGTCCGCGAATCGATTACCATAATATTATGTGAATTTAGCCTGTGTCATTATTTGAAGGCCAAAGATTAGTTGTTCACTGAATGTAAGAGGCAGACCTGTAATTTACTGTTTATTAAAGCATTTGAAGTGCCTACTCTATAAATCACTTGGTTAAAGGGTAGCAGCATGTGACTTGGCGATGTAAGTGCGATGGCAGGTGGTCCCTGAAAATTTTTTTGGGGGGGCAATGTGGTCCTCGGTCTGAAAAAGTTTGAGAAACACTGGACTAGGGGATGTGAGGATTTACACATACTGCAGTGCCACCCGCTAGTTGCCATCCGTCACATCTACTGTACCCTAGCACTGATGAAAAGAAACTATGTCTGTGGTAGCATGAAGCCAGTAAGAAAGAATTTTCAGCATTTTCTATGGGGTTCCAATGGAGAGCTGGCAGTGCGGCCTTTTAAAATGACGACAATTTTCATTAGAATGACGTCAGGCTCCATAGCTACTGTATGTCACTTGCCTTGGCCCGACATGACCTCTTTGGACTGTCCTGGAAGTCGACGGAGCCGAAGGCATCGGTTGGACTGCTTTTGGTGTGGAGCTGGACGGACCACTCCTCAGCATCCTGTGTGAGCTCTGGCTGTGTGATGCTCAGAGTCCTGCTGCGGGGGAAAGCAGCGTGCTCACCTATGAGCCTCCCACAGCAGCACCTGCGGAGATCAAAAGAACTGGGTGAGAGATATTAAAGCAGCACCACAAAACTTTTTTTTTTTTTTTTTTTGCACCTTAAAATAATGTTTTCCAGAATCATTCTGAGGGTGCAGCGACTCTGGACAGGATGAAAGTGACTGCTGCCGAATGCTTTGCCTCCCTTTAGCTCTGAAATTGGCTTGCTCCAAATCTGCAGTTTGTGAAATCACTTGCGTAAGGCCCATAGGAGCATTCCTGGCAGCTTAGTTAAAACTAAGCTACATGTGTTTGTAAACCACGCAAATGTGTTTGTAACAACTTGTAGCTTAACAATGCATGTACAGCATAGGTAACAGACAATACTTATTGGGTGCCCACTGGGATTGCTGATCTTGCCATTGCTCATCTACTTTAAAGCAACACCTAGAAACGTTTGCAATGAGTTGTGCTTTCCAGGTTGCAAAAGTTTCTTGGTGTTGCTTTAAAATAGCAAGATCAGCAATCCCAGTGTGCACCGTAAGCCTTGAACTCTCAAAGACTTTAACTGGGAAGCTTCAGCCAATCATGAAGAAGATTCATGTCAGTTATTCCAATGACGATTCAGGGTTTAGAACAGGGGTGTCAAACTAATTTTTATCAAGGGACACATGAGCACACAATCTTTTCCACAGAGGGCTGCCTACATACTGTATGTGGCCACAAACTGTTGTGGGGGGGTTACACATTTCCCCACGTTTCTGATCATCTCCATCTCAGTTGTACTAGCCTGAGTTCTGTTTTCACTTTCAGACCGCATCATTTATTTACTTTCATGTTTTCCTGTCAGTAAGCAGTTCCATGACGCACCTCATATTACATTGTGGTGCATGCGTGGCTGCCAGTATTGCATTGCAGGCTAAACCCAATAGTTATTTTGCAAATTGTTCAAACTATTTTCAAGCCAGCCACATGGCTAAATTGTCAAGCTTTTTGAATTGAAATAATGTGAAGAACCGGATCGGGCCCTTGAGCTGCATGTTTGACTCCTGGTTGAGGTATTGGGATTAGGACAGTCGCCTTGGGCTCATGAGACCTACTGACAAGTAGCACTTAACAGGATAAATTTAATTTAGTGACGCAGTTGAGATTTTTTTTAAAGACAAACCACTATACCTGATAAGATTTTGGCACACCTGGCACACTGAAGAACATCTGCAAACATAAACATATTTTAGCTGAAGAAAAATTGGAAAAGATGCTTATGTAGGCCTACTTACTATTATTATTACTTTTTTTTAGCACTTTGGTCAACCTTTGGTTGTTTTAAATTGTGCTATATAAATAAACATGACTATGACTCTGACTAATTTGTGAGGCACTGAAAATAAACCACTTGAACCTGTGTGTGTCCCAGGAAGCAGGAATGAACTTCACACATTCTCTCTTGGAGAAAGTTGCCTCAATCCAAGTTTTACTAGCCTGAAAAAAAGGAGAAGAATATTCCTTCAGTCCCATAGTGAAGATCATTGGCCTACCTTTTTGTAATCATGAGTATGACAGAAAATAAAATGGCAGAAGGGAATTTCTACCTATGTGTATTTTTTTTTTACATGAATGGACACTACTGATAGTTCACATTGTGTACAAATCATGGCATCATGCCAATCATGGTGAAAGTGAGAATTGGACTGCAAGCACTGGACTATTCGCTTTACATCTGAACACAGTGGGAGAGTTTGGAGCATCAAGAAATAATTTAGGCAATGTAAATCAGACTTTTTTCATCAGGAAACCCCATGCGAGTCCAAGTGATTCTTTCCAGAGAAATATAATTGAAAAAAGAAATCGCAGGAAGCATGCACACACACATCCCCTTCCTGGAATTGCACGAAATGAATTACTTGCATTCACTTGAGTGCCTGAGTACCACACCCACCTTGCCGGACATGAACATGAGCGAATTGTTGTGGCCATACATATGGGCTACATACCGGCATCACTGCGTTAACTCATTGGTGTGAAACTGCCTTCACTGCTTGCTCAGGTACCTTTGACATACCGGTACTCAAATCTGAAAGCTGAAACTGCAAAAGAAGGAATTCAGTTTGCAATTTGACATGTTAAACCATAGATGCCTTAGATCAACACAGATCTCACGTTTCTTTTAAAAAGCATTTAACTTCCATTAAAGCATTCCATTTCCTGGTCTGAGACAGGCTGTTTTGTTTAGGCTACTGTAAAAACATTTCAACAACACTGACATTTGCTATAGTAGGCCTATTTATACCGTTAATCTAATAGCTAATAAATATGTTATTACCACTAAGTGAGCATATCACATCTAAATATTTAAGGCTACTTTTTTACCGAGTGTCATAGGATAATTCGATGTTATATTAAACAATTACCTCCCATTTGTCACGTCTAGCCGTTTTCTTACATCTCTGTCAGCCACATGCGTGGATTTAGTTCCATGACAAAGTAAGTGGGTGGGATTTCCCGATAGTGCCGATAAAGTGGCGTCATTCTAACTCTTTTTAAACTTAAAATCAACACTAGCAACATCTACATGAGCTGGGGGACTTAATTAGATGTGACCATGTAATTATTATGACCGCCGCTGCGTAGCAAGCGTAGCGGTCATATAATGATTGTCAAAGTTTTTTTTTTTTTTTTTTTTTTCTTTTTTTTTTTTTTTTCTCCCGTCATCTACTTCCTGAATTTTTGGTCAACGATTCCCGGGACACCGTAACACCGGGGCACATGAAACTATGGTGGGCATGTAGCCCCTGTAGACTTTTACGGAAAAATTTCGTTTGGTCCCCGGGGGGCCACTCCATCTTTGCGTGGCCCCCCCGTGAAACCCCAAAAATGCAGTTTTTCCTAAAAAACTACCTGATCCGTGACATTGAGGATGATGAAATTTTTATGGAATGTTGCTCTCAAGAGCCCACATCAACTTAGCTAATAACCAGTCATTTGTGATTTGCACCCCCATGGTAAAAAATTAAAATGCAATATTATACTGCTTTAATTGCCCCTATCTTTACATCAGATGTTCTAAACTGCACCAAATTTAATGTGTATGATGAACCTGACATCTTGTGGGAATATGTCAAGTTTTGTGGAATTTCATCCATGGGGGGCTATAAAATAAATGAATTTATATGTACATTTAATGACAGTACAACGATTGGCCTGTAGATGGTGCTATTAAGTGAATGGTCACTGGGTTACCAAATTCAAAAGATCTTTTAGCCTACATCATATGTGCTCTATGGCAAGCCGTTCAGGAAAAAAAAACCTTGAATATATTGAATGAAACTCCGAATATATTGAATGAAAGAAAACCTTGAATATATTGAATGAAGTCCCGAATATATTGAATGAAACTCCGAATATATTGAATGAAGTCCCGAATATATTGAATGAAACTCTGAATATATTGAATGAAGTCCCAAATATATTGCATAAAACCCCGAATATATTGAATGAAGTACCGAATATATTGAATGAAACTTTCCTCATCTGAGGTCAGTTCCGGCGGCCATCTTATGTGTGTCACCAGTATAGATACAGACGGCAAGTACGGTTAACGCCCCCAAAATGCTAGGGTGGAGTCAGCGTGGGGGATAACAGAGGCCAATTTAACATTATGGTGAATGGACAAGGTAGAGAAAGTTGCTTAACAATAAAAGATTGCTAAGTAAGATTGAACAAAGTCCATATTAGATGTTTTGTCTAATCATGACCTGTTTGCCTACTTGTGTTTAGACTAAAATAATTTTTCCATCATTTGTTTATTGCAGTTACACTAACAGAAATCTCATGAGCCGTCTCTGCTCCTGTCAAAAGTAAAGCAACTTTCAATCACAAGTCTGATTAGCTCAGTTAAGCAAGCTAAAGTTAGCTACATTTACTGTGGTGATCAATGAAGTTGGCTAGTTAGCAAGCTAATGAAGCTAACAAACATCATCTAGATTGTCATCAGTATCGCGTTTGGAGGGGTGTGAAGTTCAGAATTCACATCGGACCATCGGACCATCATTACTACCTTCAGGCATTGCCCTCAAAAATGTGTCTGGCTCCTTGTAGTTTGTGCTCAGTGTAACTTGTAGCTTAGCATGCCATTGACTCCTTCACTAATTTAGGGTTTGTTTTCCCCCACATGGGGGACACGAGGTGCTGATTTTATGGGCGTGCCCGGACTTGCCGTCTGTATCTATGGAAATGCTCATGACCAGGCACTACCGCTTGGGTGGAGTGAATGAGTAAATGAGGCAAAAATATTAAATAAATTATAGTTTTAATAATAATTTCATTGATTGCAGCTGCAAGGTAGAATAGTTTAGTTAAGTCACAGTCAGTTATTTTGGCCGAGTACAGAGCTGGCCGAGTAGTAATCCAGCTGCGTTACCACCTGTACAGCACAGGAAGCGGCGACGATCCCACTGAAGGTTGGCGTAGCAGCTAGCTAGCGGCGACGATCCCACTGAAGCAGGGATGATCCCACTGAAGGTTAGCGTAGCCGCTAGCTAGCGGCGACGATCCCACTGAAGCAGCTAGAAGTGGCGACGATCCCACTGAAGGTTGGCGTAGCAGCTAGCTTCAGTGGGATCGTCGCCGCTTCCTGTGCTGTTCACTGGTGGTGGTAACGCGGCTGGATTAATTACTACTCGGCCAAAATAATTGACTGTGACTTAACTAAACTATTTTACCTTGCAGCTGCAATCAATGAAATTATTAATAAAACTGTAATTTATTTAATATTATTGCTTCATTTATTCATTGCCAACCACTCCACCCAAGCGGTACTGACTGGTCAAAGGCATTTCCATACTTGTGACACACATAAGATGCCCGCCGGCACTGACCTCGGATGAGGCAAGTTTCATTCAATAATTCGGGACTTCATTCAATATATTCGGGACTTCATTCAATATATTCGGAGTTTCATTCAATATATTCGGGACTTCATTCAATACATTCGGGACTTCATTCAATATATTCAGATTTTCATTCAATTTATTCGGGACTTCATTCAATATATTCAGGGTTTCATTCAATATATTCAGAGTTTCATTCAATATATTCGGGACTTCACTCAATATATTTGAGACTTCATTCAATATATTCGGAGTTTCATTCCATATATTCAAGGTTTTCTTTCATTCAATATATTCGGAGTTTCATTCAATATATTCGGGACTTCATTCAATATATTCAAGGTTTTCTTTCATTCAATATATTCGGAGTTTCATTCAATATATTCAGGACTTCATTCAATATATTCAAGGTTTTTTTCCTGAACGGCTTGCCATAGTGCTCATATATAACTACATACACACAAGCACACATGCGCACGGGTACACACACACACACACACACACACACACACACTACATACTGTACACACAAGCACACATGCGCACGGGTACACACACACACACACATGAGAGAGATACAAACAAGTTGACAAGCATCATATATATGCAGAGAATATGCAAAACTGAGCGGCGGTCATATTTTGTACCGCCATGCGGTGCATCTAGTTTTTTTTAAAAAAGCAGAATTTGCGGGGAAA
>JAODXP020004679.1:37500-40964 GCA_027497455.2 Sardinella longiceps | reverse complement strand
ATGAGAATGCTTGAGTGTATGTGCATGTTTTTTGTGTGTGAGTATCTGTGTTTGTGTATGTGTGTGTCTATTTGTGTGTGTGTTTGTGTTTGTGCTTGTGAGTGCATGCACTGAGTGACTGTTTATCACTAAATCTGTCACCATGGTAACTCTCTGTGAGCAATAAACCTAATCTTGAAGTTTTGTACGTCTTTCTCGCTCTTGCTCTCGCACACGCACACACACACACACACACACACACACACACACACACACACACACACAGTGGTGAAGCACGCACTACCGTACATGCGTGTCTGTGTGTGCACTTATGTGTGTGTCCGGGTGTGCATTTGTTTGTATGTACATGCATGTCTTTGTCTGTGTGTGCAGTGTAGTGCAGACAGAGAGCGAGATAGAGAGTCCTAGATAGGAGCAGCTCTGCTGGGGAGACACACAGGGAGACGGTGGGGAGAGAGAGAGAGAGAGAGGCCCAGATAGGAGCAGCTCTGCTGGGGAGACACACAGGGAGACGGTGGGGAGAGAGAGAGAGAGAGAGAGAGAGAGAGAGAGAGAGAGAGAGAGGGCCCAGATAGGAGCAGCTCTGCTGGGGAGACACACAGGGAGACGGTGGGGATAGAGAGTCCCAGATAGGAGCAGCTCTGCTGGGGAGACACACAGGGAGACGGTGGAGAGAGAGAGAGAGAGGCCCAGATAGGAGCAGCTCTGCTGGGGAGACACACAGGGAGACGGTGGGGAGAGAGAGAGAGGCCCAGATAGGAGCAGCTCTGCTGGGGAGACACACAGGGAGACGGTGGGGAGAGAGAGAGAGAGGCTCTGCTGGGGAGATACGCAGGGAGACGATGGGGAGAAAGAGGCCCAGATAGGAGTCTAGATAGGAGGTTAGTGTATATGTGCATGAGCAGATGTGTGTATGAATCTAAGCATCAGGAAACCGTAGAGCATACCTACAGAGAAATATATTGTGACTTCCTCTATGGTAATAAATGCAAATAAATTTAATGCTCGATTCAATTGCAACTATCTGCAACATATGTGGGTGTCAAATGTGTGACTCTGTTTATCACCACATCTGTCTCCATGGTAACTGAGTTTGCGTAATGGGGTTATCTCTCTGTGGTAATCTTTGCTAAATGCTATCAAGCTAAATGACAAGTACTTAATGTTTGACTAAGACTCAGGAGTTTCAATATTTAAAAGTTTTAAAAGTCATCCACATGTGTAAAATATGGATTTGTATGCTTTCCTTTTAGACTGGAGAATGCCATCATCGTTATGGTAATGATTCAATGCAGTAGATATAGTCAACTTCAAAAAGCCTTTATTCTTATTTGCCTAATTGTTACAAACATCAATCATTTTAATACAAATGCTAGAAGACTAGAGAATATATGTGCAGTATGCAAGAAAACACTTTTAAAACATGCAGAACGTTCCAGAAAGAAATATTATCTTACTTACCAAAACCACAAAAGCATGAAGAATATTTGATGTTAACATGATTTACATGGGTTGGAATTCTATAAATTTGTACAAAAGAGAGATGAGTTCAGATGCTGTGTTCGACTAGCCTGACATAGCGCGCCCATAATACGAATGTTCTTCCATATCCATTGTCTGGGGACGGTCTTCTGGGTTTACATTGGTAAAGAGACTACCAGCCAATAAGCGAAGCTGATTAGACGAGCTGTCCAATCGTTTCAAACCAAAACTGAATGCCCTCCCCCTTTCTATAATCGCGTCAGGTTAAAGAACCTCCAGACCATGAATACGGATGATCAGGCTAGTGTTCAACAGCTCCATCAGACAAAGCAGAGGGAGGCGTGTTGTGTTCAGATGTTGTGTTCAACAGCTCCATCAGACACAGCAGAGGGAGACGTGTCGAGTTCAGCCATCTCCACCTCCTCATAGAGGTCTTCACTCTGCTGCCCCTCTCTGCTCTGACGTCCAGAGGTCTGCTCTCCTCTTCTGTTCCTCAGCTTGACCCAGATCACAGCAGAGACTAGCCCAAGCAGCACACAGCCTATCAGTGAAGCATACACTCTGTAGAAAGGAGAGTGCACACCTATCGGATCCAAGTACACAAGGCGGAATGTTCCCTCAGAACAAACCTTCTTTCCTAAGTAGCCCCATCCATAGACTCTCCATGTGTACAGCCCACTGTCTTCTGCTGTGAGGTTGGATATAATCAAAGTCAAATTATTAATGTCAGTTAGTTTGCCCCTCCAAGTCACGCGGCCCCTCAGATCCTTTGGCAAGTGCAAAGACTCTTTCTCTGAGTCTAGAAACAGGACACGTTGTTCTAGAACTTTCTGATGGAACCACTGCACTCCACTTACATGTGAAAAGTTCAAGTGTGGAGTATATTCTAGAGGGACACTTTCACTGTGAGAGAACATCACATCCAAGGGGGAGACTTTGGGACAAACATAGAAGAAAAACATCTGTATTGGCCCACGTATGCTGTAACAATAATACACCCCAGAGTGTTGTTGTGACACAGAGGGAATGAAGAGGGAGTAGTTCCCAGTCTGGCTGCGGTACATCACTTCCTGTTGGTGGGTCATGTTGAACTTGACATGCCCAGTGGGAGTTTTCCATTCCATGTCAGATCCTCCTTTGAAAATGCAGGGCAGAGTCACATTCTCCCCTCATGAGTAAAGACATCTCTGTCAGATATATCAGAATCCATTTCTGTAACGCTTTGACATTTAGTTCCTTTCCATAATGTACAATAGAAATACTCGTCCATTCTCGTAACCACAGACAGTGTTAGAAGAAAGGTGTTGAGATCCAGCTGTAGTCGGCCCTTCAGATCCTCCACCAGTGGCTCCAGTGAGGAGTTGGTGTCCAGGACCAGCATGGCCCTTCTGTTCTCCCAGTTGGATCTATACACCCGCAGACTGGTACTGTTCCCCAGAGTAGAGTCCAGCCTACACACTACAGCACTGTCACCCACTGCCACTGTCAGCCAATCTGTAGACTTGCGTTCTGCACAGACAGTGAGACGGAAGATTCTGTGTTCTGTGATGTGTCCAGCTCTCCAGCCTTCAGCCCTGTAGTCTCCACTATGAGACGAGGTGAGGTTGAACATTTCAAATCTAAAAGTTGGGTAGGTAAAACACTTCACCTCATATCCGTCTGTCTGTGGCCTCTCTGGCTGTGAGCAGTTGACCAGCAGCAGCAGATCTCCATCTCCACAAACCCTGTAGAGCACACAGACATTCACATTGGAGAACCAGGGATCAAATCCAGAACTTTCTCCTACAGCTCCCAAACAAGAGTTCAGGATCTGAACTGAGGTGGACAGCAGTGCTGAAAACCAGCAGGAGAAATCCACTCACACACACTGATGACTCCATTTTGTGTGTTGGACTGAAGTTTTAGTCTGCGTGTGTCACTCTGCTTTGATGAGGCAAACTGTGAGGTTTGACATGCTCATCCTGTTTTCTTTGCACCGGAAT
>JAODXP020004679.1:0-27500 GCA_027497455.2 Sardinella longiceps | reverse complement strand
CTGTGACAGGAACTTTGTCTATGGGAATAAATGCAAAAAAATGTATATGCTCGATTCAACTGCAAGTATCTGCATCATATATCAGATGTGTGAATGTGTGTTTATCACTACATCTGTCTCCATGGTAACTGTGTTTGCGTAATGGAGTTATCTCTCTGTGGTCATCTCTACTTTGCTACATGCTAAATGACAAGTACTTAATGTTTGACTAAAACTCAGGAGTTTGTGTGTATTTAGAAGTTTTAAAAGTTATCCACATGTGCAGAATATGGATTTCTTTTCTGTCCTTTTAAACTGGAGAATGTCATCATCACTATGGTTATGATTCAATATAGTACATATTGTTAACTTCAAAAAGCCTTTATTCTTATTTGCCTAATTGTTACAAACATCAATCATTTTAATACAAATGCTAAAAGACTAGAAAATATATGTGCAGTATGCAGGAAAACACTTTTAAAACATGCAGAATGTTCCAGAAAAGAAATATCATGAATGAAGAATGTGATGTTAACATGATTTACATGGGTTGGAATTTCATAAATCTGTAAGTACAAAAGAGAGAGAGTGTCTGATGAGTTCAGACACTGTGTTCAACAGCTCCATCAGACAAAGCAGAGGGAGGCATGTTGTGTTCAGATGTTGTGTTAAACAGCTCCATGGGACACAGCAGAGGGAGGCATGTTGAGTTCAGCCATCTCCACCTCATATTAAATATTATCTTACTAAACAAAACAACAACACTGGTATTTCCAAATATGCAGAAGATTCCAGAAAAAATGCAATCTCTCTAAAACAACAAACAATAGAATAAGAATGTTTAAAATTAACAAGCTAGCTGAGTTGTTATTTTATCAATCTGCAAGTACAAAAGAGACACTTTGTTCAACAGCTCCATCAGACACAGCAGAGGGAGGTGTGTAGAGTTCAGTCATCTCCACCTCATCATAGATGTTTTCATCTCCACTCTGCTGCCCCTCTCTGCTCTGACGTCCAGAGGTCTGCTCTCCTCGTCTGCTCCTCAGCTTGAGCCAGATCACAGCAGAGACCAGCCCAAGAACCCCACAGCCCAAAAGTGGAGCGTATGCTCTGTAGAAAGGAGAATGCACCGCTAACGGATCAAAGTACACAAGGCGGAATGTTCCCTCAGAACAAGCATACTCTCCTGACTTGTCCAACCCATAGACTCTCCAGGTATACAGCCCACTGTCCTCTGCTGTGAGGCTGTTTATAATCAAAATGAAATTAATGTCAGTTAGTTTGCCCCTCCAAGTCACGCGGCCCCTCAGATCCTCTGGCAAGGGCACAAACTCTTTCTCTGAGTCTAGAAACAGGACAAGTGGCTCTAGAACTTTCTGACGGAACCACTGCATTCCAGATACAGATGAAAAGTTCAAGTGAGGAGTGTATTTTAGAGGGACAATTTCACCGTAAGTAAACATCACATCTAAGGGGGAGACGTTGGGACAAACATAGAAGCTTAATATCTCTACTGGGATGCCCATGCTGTCACATGCATACCTCCCAGAGTGTTGTTGTGACACAGAGGGAATGAAGAGGGAGTAGTTCCCAGTCTGCCTGCGGTACATCACTTCCTGCTGGTGGGTCATGTCGAACTGGACCAAACCTGTGGGAGTGTACCATCTCATGCGAGGTCCCTTCCGGATGCAGGGAAGAGTCACATTCTCCCCCTCATGAGCAAAGTTAAAGAACAGTAGCCGCTTCTTTTTAAAACTTTGGCATTGAGCTCCTCTCCATACTATACAATAGAAATATTTGTCCAGTCCCGTAACCCCAGACAGTGTGAGCAGAGAGGTGTTGAGATCCAGCTGCAGTCGGCCCCTCAGATGCTCCACCAGTGGCTCCAGTGAGGAGTTGGTGTCCAGGACTAGCTCGGACCACTTGTATAACCAAGAGCTAATATATTGGCGCACCTGTATACTGGTGCCATTCCCCAGAGTAGAGTCCAGCCTACACACTATAACATCCTCACCATAGGACACTCTTTCTGTTATGTCTTTCTGCTCTTCACAGACAGTGAGATGGAAGCTTATATATTCTGTGATGTTTCTTTTGCTCCAGCCTTTAGCCCTGTAGTCTCCACTATGAGACATGGTGAGGTTGGACATTGTAAATTTGAAACGAGGAGAGTTAATACACTTCACCTCATATCCATCTGGTGGTGGCCTCTCTGGCTGTAAGCAGTTGACTAGCAGCAGTAGATCTCCATCTCCAGAAACCCTGTACAGCACATAATCATTCGCGCTGGAGAACCTGGGATCAAACTCAGCACTTTCTCCTACAGCCCCAAACACGAGTTTCGGATCTGGACTGAGGTGGACAGCAGTGCTGAAAACCAACAGGAGAAATCCACTCACACACACTGATGACTCCATTCTGTGTTCTGTGCTCGGACTGAAGTTTAGTCTTTGTGTCGATGAGGCAGACTGCGAGAGCTCTGACAAGCTCATCCTGTTTTGTCTGCTGATGTGTGTGTGTGTGTGTGTGTGTTATCTCAGGAGGAGATAAAAGTCTCTTTGCAGCCAACCAGCAGGATACGCACACAAAATACTTACTGAGC
Source organism: Sardinella longiceps (assembly GCA_027497455.2). Lineage (NCBI taxonomy): Eukaryota > Metazoa > Chordata > Actinopteri > Clupeiformes > Clupeidae > Sardinella > Sardinella longiceps. Next base: position 24,919 of record JAODXP020004679.1, on the reverse strand, counting down.
CCCACATTTCCGACGATGAGCACATTGCATGGCAGTCTCCGCCACCAGTATGGCATATCAACCCCTAACCCCCACAATCACACACACACTCACACTCCATCAATACAGTCTGATACTCTTTGGTTGGACACAAACACAACCTGACAGACACACAAATCTTGATGTGTGAGAATATGCAACATGGCCCTGTCTTGTCAACAGACCTGTGTGTGTTTGTGGGGGATTAAGAAAGCCATTGTGTGTGTAATGTACTTGTATAAGTCAGTATGATGTCCAAAAGGATAAAGAGAAGGTATAAGTGGTGCCTGCAACAAACACGTGCCAAACAGAGAGGTGCCAGAAGCTGCTCCAGAGAGAGACAGGAAGGCAGGGAGAAGACAACACCTTAAAGGAAAGCTCCAGAGTGATTTCAAGCATAGCCCTGATGAACGAGCCTACCAAATGTACTAGTTAGCGAGGGAAACAAATTGATTTGGAACAGCACAGACCGAACGTGAATGCAGAAGCGAATAAGCACTTCACACTGAATCAATAGATCCTCATTGTTCGAAACCGAAAGTTAGATCCGAGGTACCTTTGACTCGATGTAAAATGCTCCCCGTTTCCGCTCGGTCCATGCTGTTTGAAATTCCTTCATTCCATGCGAAATCTGTTGCTGTCAGAAGGCTCGTGTGACAGGGCTATGCTTAAACTCACTCCGGAGCTATGCTTTAAATACAGACACCCTCATCAGGCGTGCCCAATTAGCCAATACATTTTGTCTGCATGGCCTATGCCAGGCATCCCAATCATTTCAGGTTTTATAGTGTTGTGCTACACAGTATGGGCTTATGTTGCCTGCATGACAGCTGCCCTTAGTGAGCCTACCTACCAGGTACTAATATTTTACTGTTTCAACCAATTGTTGAACTATGAATAAAGACATAACACAGGCATGGACTGGCCATAGGACATACGGGGCAATGTCTGGTGAGCCTATATTTTAGGCTGGGGCTGTCATAATTTGCTCACAATTTTCTTGAGGGATATTGGGCTAGTCCAACTAAATCTCTTAAGTCCATGCAATGTGTCCAACTATTGGACACATATATAGCCATTTTTGCCATGAAGTTATGAATGAAATCATGAGCAAAAATGCCTGGTCCCAGTATGGCCTTGGACATGCCATTGTGGCTAAAGGAGCAGTTCTGCACAAGAGACGCACAAGAAGAGAGAGAGAGAGAGAGAGAGAAATATGTTGTACTATCCCTAGTGAGCCAGTACTTGTGTTGTACTGGGGTGCGTCTCCCAAACATTTACGAGCTATTTACGGGCTAACTGGGGCTTACCAACATCGTGGGAACCATGAAACTAAGAGAGAGGTGTTCCCCAAAATGCTCGTCCATACTATGGAGGTGAAACCTCCATGTTACGATGTACGTAGCTACTATGTCCTTGTTTCTCGAAATCATGGTTCCTGCGCTATATCGTAAACAACATCGTAACTTGATCCGTACCTACGAGAGCTCTTCACCTCCCGTAACAAGTTAGTATCTTACTACAACACTGTAGTCAACAGAGGGCGTTGAACATACCATAGTTGGGTAAATTTGGAGACAACGAAATTGTTGATTAAAAACACTTCAATGATGAGTAAGACTTGGTTATATACTGACAATGTGATTTCCTGTTAATTATTAATATTATAGGCCACGTTAGTCTCCTTGAGTATTTTCATGATTTAAATTAGGCAAGAGATATTGTGTATTGAGATGACTGGTGGCGTAAATGGATAAGCCAGTGCGCCTTTGAGGCGTATAACGGTGATTCCTGCGAGTTCAAAACCACCTGTCAACATGGGTGGGATTTGTTTCTGTTGTCCTCTCCTTTATTATTTAGGAAGAATTTTCATTTGGAGAAAGTTTCCAGGTGGTGATTATTGGTGATAACAGGTGTAATGGCAGGCCTATTCAATTAGGAAATTAGATGGTTTCGTTGTTAATGTGAGTGTTATCAATCGGTAGACGTTCAAATGCAAAGATAATATTGCATGGAACAAGCGGGGACAGGCGAATTGTTATAGCCTAGGCACTAATGCGTAAAATATGCCCAAGCAAATGGATAATAATTTCAGTTTATTTGTCTTGTATTGTTTTAAATATAATAATTTAGACACAGAGTAAGAAGATATTCTATAACAATCACCTGGCATTGAACCTCCGACTGCTGTAATGAATGTGAGTCAAAGCTGTGCGCTTAACCCACTAGGCTACCTGCTGCACGTAGAGGAAGGTTGCTCACATCTAATTAGACTACTTGCCAATATAATTTCCTGTCGTTATTATTTCTTGTATTTTCACTCGAAGGTGAAGATAAACTAGACCACTTTTGGCATATGACTTGATTGAATCTTATATTGATCACAGGTTCATGTAACCGCCGTTATTAACTGATATCAACATAAATGTATAAACGGGACTGGCATTCCTACCGCGAATGCGCCCGAATTGTCTCCGAACACTTCCGAAAACATCTGCAAACATGGTCGTAGCCGTAGGAACTATGGTGGTACATACCAACATGGTAGAAACTTACATAGTAGTCTACCATGTTGGTAGGCGTTTTTGGGAAACACCCATAGCTGAGCACCTACCTAGTTCCCACGAACATCGTACTTTGATGGTAGAATGCTAACATCCATCGTTGTACGGGAAACGCACCCCTGACCAGTATGAGCTTATATTTCCTGCACCACAGCTCCCCCTAGTGAGCCTACCCGGTACTTATATTTCACTGTCTCAACAAATTGCAGTAAACCACAAGACACCAGTGACACCTTCTGGATGTTTTTATTACCACTAACATAACATAATATAACACTACCACAACATGAAGAGATGTTTCAGTACAGGATCAAACAGTGCCCACGAGTAGAAATGTTGCAATAACGAACTAATTGACATATGGCAATAGAAGCTTTCAGCAAAAGGTCCTAATATTTTTGTACAGTATAACATAGATATCCAAAGGTTTTTTTGTTTGATTTGCAAGACCCACACAGGTATATTCAAAACTAAAACCATTAAACATTAAACAAAAACATTTAAAATAACCTTCCCATACAAAAAAAGAACAAATTACATACATCTTACATACATACACATTTTCCCCTATAGCATGTGTTGAGATCTCACTCTCAACTCTCTCTCTCTATGTGTGTGTGTGTGTGTGTTGTGTGTGTGTGTGATGAGGGTGACACTCACACACACCACAGCATTCTTCCATCTACACACACACACACACACACACACACACACACGCACACACACACGCACACACACACACTCTCTGTCACACACACACACATTCTGCCATGCTGGAGACATAGTCATTGGCGAGACTGAGTGTGTGTGTCAGTGTGTGTGTGATGAGGGCGTCCATCTTATCGTCTAGTTCCGTCTCCTGGTGGTAGTTCTTCAGTGGGAAGATGGAACCCAGGGGAACTCCCAGAACCGCACTGCACTCTTCCATCTACAAACACATACACACACACACACACACACACACACACACACACACACACACACACACACACACATACATACACACACACACACACACACACACACACACACACACACACACACACACAAACACTATTATATATCCCAGCACAGTACTCTTCCATCCATATATAAACTTACACATACCGGTGTTAGACTTGTGTGAACTGCACTTTTCTCACACACCTAGGGTTAAATGGTCTTGCTAATGTAAACACACTCTATCTCTCTCACACACATGCACACACACACACCTTGTCTTTGATAGTATTGGTGGTGTACAATAACACACACCTTGTCTTTAATGGTCTTGCTGGTGTATACGCGCACACACACACACACACACACACACACACACACACACACACACACACACACACACACACCTTGTCCTTAATGGTCTTGCTGGTATACACACACACACACACACATTCTCTTTAAATGGATTGCTGTTCTACTAACACACACACACACACACACCTTGTCTTTAATGGTCTTGCTGGTGTATACGCACACACACACACACACACACACACACACACACACACACACACCTTGTCTTTAATGGTCTTGCTGGTGTATATCTCCCGTAAGTCCTCCCTCACAAAGGGACTGGCTTTGTCGACCATCGTCATGATGACAACTGTGGGTATATCTGCAACACAGAGAAAAAACAAAAAGTATACACATGCACACACACTCAAACAAACACACACAAACACACTTATAAACACATTCCTACCTTGCGATCTCTGTTTGACGGTCTCCATTTTGTTGCTGATGCACACACACACATGAACACACACTTATACACACATTCCTACCTTGTGATCTGTTTGATGGTCTCCATCTTGTTGCTGACGCTACACACGCACACACACACGAACACACACGTATACACACATTCCTACCTTGTGATCTCTGTTTGATGGTCTCCATCTTGTTGCTGACGCTACACACGCACACACACAGGCCCATAGCAAGAGGACAGGTAAACCAACCAATTGCCCCCAGATGACGTCTAACTAGTTAGCACACAGTTCTGTTTTTAACAGCTTTAAATTTTCAATAGTTTTAAATTCTAATCCTTAAATTCTCCAGACTAAGACTAACTGTACACTAAGGCAGCAAAGGAAAAAATTATTATCCCAATTTAAGAGTGCTATCAATGTGATAAGCAGCTTTGTTGGCGTACATAGTTCTGCACACACTCTCTCTCACACACACACACACTCAACTCGTGGTCTCTGTCTAACAATCTTCATCTTGTCGATGACGCCCCAAATACACACAAACACACACACACACACACATACACACACACACACACACACACACACTCACCTCCTGCTCTCTGTCTAACAATCTTCATCTTGTCGATGACGCTGGGGTCCAGATTAGAAACAGAGTCTGCAGCCACCACCAGGAGGAGACAGTGAGCCTGATCAGCTAGACTGGGATTACAGTTGTAGTACGAGTGTTCATCCGTGACTGGAGACACTGGATTATACTGGAACACACACACACACACACACACACACACACACAGAGTGAGACTGGACACACTATTAAACTAGAACACACACACACACACACACAGTGTATTTTTTTGTTATTTAATTCTAGTGGATTTAGTGGCATTTGGTTAATTCATCAATTCATTTACGCTGACAATTGTTTTATCACACGTTAACGCAGTTTTAATTATCTTGCATCAAGATTGATACCCTTGTTTTCTGACCTCGTAACCGTCTTTAACGCGCCCCTTAATGGTGTTGGTGATGTCATCAATGTGCACCCCAGCCTTGGCTCCGCCCTCCAGACCCATGACATCAGCGATAACGAAGGGAGCTGGTTCAGAGGACACGCCTCTAAACGGGTAGTTTTTGTACTGCAGGAAACATACACACAGTTTTACACATAACAGCTCAGTGTGTGTGTGTGTGTGTGTGTGTGTCACGCCTCTAAACGAGTAGCAGGAGACCTGTGGCATTTTCAAAACGACGTAACGTTACAAAACGTTTACTATGTCACCCATAGGGATGAATGGGAACTGTTACGTTACGTTACAAATTTCGTTGTTTGTTTGTTACGTCCTAATTTCGTTGTTTCACCTGTACAAAGCACCGCTGATAGGCGTAAAGTCATCACAGCACCTGAAAAGTTACCGTAGTACTTTCTTTCTGGGGTTTTCAGGTGCTGTGATGACTTTACGCCTATCAGCGGTGCTTTGCCTGTGCTTTTGCCTGAATATAGTCCCAAGACTTTGTCACTCCTAGGCAAACCCTTCGTGATAATGGCATTGACATTTGTACTCGGTTTGAATGTACAGGTGAAACAACGAAATTAGGAAAAATCTTGAGTTCATTTATGACTATTTTGAGAACGACTGGCTAAATGGAAACTCCAAATTACGGCGCTCTATGCTAAGCTAAGCTAACGCTGCGCTTCTGGATACGGAGAAGCATAGGTCTGAATGAAAAACACTTTTGGTCACTTATCCAACACAGGGGAATATGGTAAGAGAGTAAATTGCGTTTTGGGGTGGCCTATTCCTTTAAGAACGCTACAAACTGCTTAGTTTGAAGCCTGGGCTCAACTCCCATGCTGTGAGTTAGTTGTCATTTTCAAGTATGGCGTTGCATGGAGCATTTTGGTAGCCCACCTGTGAACCAGGCAGTGCATGCACGAAAGGCATGTTGGGAACAAGAGTAAAAGCAATATTCCATGATCTTTGGTAACTCTGTGCTTATTTCTTGAGGAGCTTATGAATATTTTCTATTTTATTGTCATGCATGCTGTAAAACTTCAGGCATGTTCTCGACAAACTCTCTTTCTTTGTATGGCAAACAAATAAGTGCATTATCACCTTCTGAACTGAAGAATTACTGAAAGTCAACGTGAGTCCAGCTGTGGAACTTAGCATATGGGAAAAGTTGTGGCTCACTGATCCAACATAGCCTGACATAGCCCGCCCATAATACGAATGTTCATCCGTATCCATGGTCTGGGAACGGTCCTCTGGGGCGTGTTTACATCGGTAGAGAGTCTACCGGCCAATAAGCGAAGCTGATTAGACGAGCTGTCCAATCGTTTCAAACCAGAAGTGAATGCCCTCCCCTCCGCAGTATAATCGCGTCAGGTTAAAGAACCCCCAGACCATGAATACGGATGAACAGCAGTATTATGGTCGGGCTATGTCAGGCTAGATCCAACAGCCCATGTTGAATATTTGCATCATTTACTAGCCTAGCCTTGGTCATTCAGTTCTATGGAGGGGGAACTGACTTTGGTGTGTGTGTGTTATGGTAAACTCTCAGTGTGTTCCAATCCGCGCACTTCACGAGTAGAATGAGCTGGAAGATGTTGAAGATTGCCATATCCACAAGCTTTGTAGCATAAGCCCAAACTAGCTATTATTGCTGAACTTGTTGTTAGCGATAGCTAGCTTAGCATACGAACGGTAAATACCCACTAGGACATTCCACCCGCGGGTGCCAGTGTGTGTGTGTGTGTGTGTGTGTGTGTGTGTGTGTGTGTGTGTGTGTGTGTGTCTCACCCTGATAGTAAACCCTGTGTCTGTGTTTGCTGCGGGTGCCGGGGTCGTGACCCTTCCCTGAATGACGCTGCTGACGGAGTTGATGAAACTGGACTTCCCTGCTCCCATTGGTCCACACAGCAGGAGGCGGAGTCTCGGAACATCAGGGTTCCCAACATTCAGAGACTTCAGTTCAGACACGCACAATGACGGTCTACAAACACACACACACACACACACACACACACACACACACACACACACAGAGCGAGACTTCAGGCAAGTATGATGCTGGTCTATACACACACACTAATGTATTCAGAGACAGAGAGACACACACATAAACTTACAAACACACACCCACCCACACACACATGAAGACACACACACACACACACACACACACACACACACTCATACAAACACACACACACTCCAGTTTGTTATACTCACTCCCAGTTGATTCGTCTCCACTCTCGGTCTAGTTGGTTCTCTAGATATAAAATACACACACACACACCAAACGAGCATTAGACTACAATGAGTGTATGTGAATAGTTCGCCTATTTATGACATAAAACGGGCAATTCCCCCGTTTTACCTGGAGTTGTGGGTAGAAGCATTTTGGTCTTAGTGCGTGTGTTTTCCTAGTCCAGCAACCCCTATTTTAGCTGTAATATAGCCAAAGAGTTGCTATCTGGCTACTTGACATGCCAGTGTCTATGCTAAGCTAAAGCTAAAAAAAAAAGAAGAAGCTAAAATTGAGGTTTCCAGATAAGGAAAATGAGCTCACTTTCACACAGATAGAGAACCGTGCCGGTGCTGGTTCCTGCACCTCATCTTGAACCGGCCGTGGTGTTCACACCAAATATCAGAGCGTTCGGGAACCGCAAACTTGGTTCCCATCGGGCACCAAGTAAAACTTGGTTTTTAAAAGTGAACCGTGACGACATGAGTGAACATCACCGGGTTAAGTTGGGGTCAAACCGGAAAATGAGCTTGTGCAGTGATTGGCAAACAAGAGAAATATTTGCTTAATATTTGGATGTTCACATATTTCAATCAGATGTTAGATGGCAGCCTTAGTAAAAGTAAAATGCTAAGCTGTTTGTATTTGTGGCAAAGCAACGCCCTTTGTGGATAATGCGTCATGGGCTCGCATAAATTGGTATGGACACGGGCTGTTCTCGGGCCAGCACTTTGGTTCCCGCTGTAACTAGTGCGGGAACCGGCTCTGAAAACAGCATGAGACAGAAATGCTCCAGGTAAGGGGGGTGAATAACTCAATTATATAAAAAGGAGAAGTATTCCTTTAACCGCTCACAATCAAGGACCCTAACTAACAGTTTTAGAAGGGTGAAGGTCATAGTTTTATCACACACACACACACACACACACACACACACTAAAACACACACCTCTTGGTGAAGGGTGGAGCTCATAGTCGTATCACACACACATACAGTACACATACTAAAACACTCACACACACCTCTTGATGAAGGTTGGAGGTTATAGATGTAGTCGTTTGCTAGGAGAATGATCTGCTTGAGGGCTCGTAACAGCAAGGTGTCAATCATCTCATTAAGCTCCTCTTCCTCATGGTAGTTCTTGACAGGGAAGATGAAGTTCATGGGAACTCCAATTTTGTTACTGCATTCTTGCATCTGAATACACACACACACACAGATTGAAAAAAGTTTAACAATTATTTTTTTCAATTTGAATCTGCATTTTTTTTTATAATTCAACGATTAATCTAATAAATACCTATTTATTTTTTTGAATCTCATTGGCATTAGGGCCATTCCGTGTGAAATCAACAAATGCATTCCGCCTGACCCTCTTGGATTTTCTTCAAACTTTAGGTGCCTAATGCCATCGTACCCATCAGCAATTGTGCAAAATATTAACCTTGTATCTACTTTACTTTCTGAGATATTGGGCCTTAAAAAACAGGGTCTTGATCATGGAACAATGCAGTTTTTTAACTTTGTTAAGTTCTGTTGGCCATTACTTACACATACTTCATGTTAGAAAATTGAAAATTTCAGGCGGTGTTGCATACATGTAGACGTTCTGAACTGTCAAATATTTTAGCTTAGAGTAAGACAATTGCCAAGTTATGGATTCCTGAAAATGGTATAAACACAAAATGATGGCCACTTTTGATGACAATATTTCCACACTGAATCATATGAGATCTTCGATAATTAAATATATATCACTTCAGTAATCATGTTGTATTGAACTGGAGGAATACTTCGGAAAGAATTCAAACTTTTTGATTTATGGCACTTCAAAATTGACAAAGATAAAATTGGATCCAACTTTTAAGTGCATTTACAATTTTACTGGTAGAGTCAACCATAAAAACAAAAACATCAACTTAAAGAAAAGTTTCTAGACTCTGAATACACCAAATTCCAAAGTGGTACCCAAAAGAAAAGTACATAAAATAGTCTGTCAAAGACAGCTATCAAGGCATGGGGTGATAGATTTTTTCTGCCTTTCTAACCATGTTCTATTTTGTTTATGTAGCCATGTGCTTTTGGTACCTTTGCCACAGTCCCTCCCTCTCACAGAACTGAGTCTCCTCCTCCAATTTTAGCAGTACTGACATCAACTATCGACTCTAACAACAAGAACAACATTATTTTGTATATACTACTACTACTACTACTTATAATAATAATAATAATAATAATAATAATAATAATAATACTGATAATACTGATAACAGTAATAACCTCTTCTCGTACCCCAGGGAAAAGTGGAATAATCAGTGTATTTAGTTGTCTAAAGCAATTTCTTTTTATTTGAAATTTTTAATTTAATTTTTAATTTTTTTAATTTTTATTTTTAATTTCTAAAGAAATTTTAGTTATTTTAATTAACTAATTTTATTTTATTTCCTCAATAAACATATGATGAATGGGATACAGATGTGGAAGATCTAAAAGTTTGTGAGCACACTTGCTTTGCTTTATATGGAAAGCATTTTATCAATGAGTAAGTCAAACAGATGCAATAGGCCTAGAGTGTTCACAATCGTTAAGGAGGTTGTGTCTTTTGCCAGCCTGTGACTGTCTGTGTACAAGACAATTCATAGCTGCACAGATTTGGATGACAGTATTGGAACAATCAAGCACTAATTTAGTTTAGATGACAGTTGTAATGAATGATGTTTGTAAGATCTCTAATCCAGTATACTAACTAGAATTTAAATTATATTCTCCATCCTATTGCTTTGGAAGAAATTTGCACTTTCTGAGTGCTTGTCTAGTTTAGCCATTTAAATCATTCATTGATTTTCAGTTACTTTGTACAGACAGCAGGGCTGTCACAAAGCATGGTCTGAATGTTGTCAAGAAAATGACTAGTTTATTTTGATATACTTCTCTATCATGGTGGCTGAGATACTTGCCTTCTGAACCCAATGGTGGGAGTAATCTAAGGGCCCCGCCCACAACCAACTCTAGTGCCCTTTGAAAAAAAGGCATTACCCATGAGCCCTAGCGCCTGATGAGACTTTCTTTTTTTTCATTTCCATTGTTAAATCATGTGCTACAATTTTAATGTTTAAGCCAAGGCCTATTACTTAGAAGCTAGAATGTGGGTACAGCGAGAACGTATGTCACAATGCATGTATTTTGAATTTAGTTACCCTGATTAAGTCAAAGGTATCATCATGTATGTTGGTTTGTGCTTTACAGTTTGGGTTATTCAGACTTTGTTTCATTCTTGCATCCTAAATTGTCCAGATTTAGTAATGGCTGGAAGAAAGTCATTCCTATTGACAACCGTGGTTATAGCATATATTTGGATGTATGTCATACATCAAAATTGAATGTGTTCATAAGTCAATTTACTAAACTATTACATTCTGGTCTGGTCTGGAAAAAATTACAAAATACTTTGATAAAATATCTAGGTTATTATTTATTACTTATTAATCATCTTTCAATTAAACTATCTATCAATCAATTTGCAAATATTTGAAGAGATTGCAATGCTGGTCCTTTTAGGCCCATGACAATAAATCTGAATTTACTGCCACCTGCCGATTTATGCTCCATTTTAGTGTTCAGTCATAAGAAGTTTTAGTTTCTTTCAATTATAAGCCAGCTCATATTAACTCTCAGGATCACAGACTGCATTTCCTTTGAGCATATTAAAGTTACAGCTATACATTCAATGTACGGTAATGTGGTATTTGAAGTAGCCTATCTTTAGAGATTGTGCACAAAAAGCAATTTGTGATAATCCTCCATGAAGCCGTGATGACCAGGAAACCAACAATAATCATGATCAACAATAGCAGGCAAAATGCTCATTAATAATAAAAAGAAGCCTTTAAAAGAAGAAACCTCATTGGCTAAACATACAAGGAATAGGCAGACACCAAACATCCAATGAAAAGCCTAATTGATGAATAAAGGGAGGGGCAGAACCTAGGCCCAGAAGCACATGGCTATGTGGGCAAAGTAGTCCATAGCAACCAAGGGACCAAATAAACAAACACACCTAGCAACGAAGGCAGAAAAACCAATCACCAAGACTGTGAAAGCCATCTTTGATATAGTAATTTATGTGGTTTGGCTAAAGGTACCATTTCAAAATCTTGAGCATTTGCAAAATAAAACATGGGCTTTGTGGTGGTAACTTTGATTTTAAGGTACACTCAACCAGTAATTTGGAAAATATGCTTAAACTATAGGTCTTAATTCATTTATGTCATCTTTAATGTCTCAAAACTCAAAAGCTGTTATTAATATCAAATATGTACTTACTTGAAGATAATGTACAATAACTTGTGTGAACTACATAGAAATACCAAAGATCTGATGTCATTCGTGTACAAGATACAGTACTGTGAAATGGATAGGAAAAAATGAACATGTAATTTTTTTGCCATTTTCAGCAAAGCATTACTCAGCAAATGTGCTACCGTGAAAAGTGTACTTCACAGTGTAAAGACACATACTACTTTAGAATATGTCCTGAAAGTTTCATAAATGTAGCATGAAAACTCTAAGAGTAACGCTTTGTGGAACATGGATATTTTCTCAGAGCTCCACTTTCTTGACACACGACCCCCTTTTTAAGACCCCATATCTCAACAACTATACAAGATACAATGGTAATATTTCACATTATAGGTCCTGGGTATGGTAAGATCATTCACATAAAGTTTGAAGCAAATCCAAGATGGTCAGGCGGAATTTTTGTCTCAGATTTGTTGATTTGGCACGGAATGACCCATTTCTGTGTGTGTGTGTGTGTGTATGTGTGTGTGTGCGTATGTGTGTGTGTCACCTTCTCTTTGATCTTCTGACTCCTGAAGATGCATCCCAGGTTCTCTTTGACGTTAAGACACACCTCATCAACATGCGTCATGACAACCACCTGTGGTATACCTGTAGAGTGATGGCATTTAGTGTGTTTGTGTGTGTGTGTGTGTGTTTGTGTGTGTGTGTGTGTGAGAGAGAGAGGGAGAGAATGTGATGAGCACCTACCCAGCTCACTGGCTTTCTTTCTGACTGTTTTAATCTTGTGGATTATGGAGTCGTCCATGATGGAGATCTTGCTAGCGCGGATTATGCTCACCAAACAGTGGACCATATCACTCAGACTAGGATTGACATTAAACTTGGGGTCGTCTTCTGACAACGACACTGCAGACTTAAACTGATACACACAAGCATTCAGTGAGTGAGTGAGAGTGTGTGTGCTTGTGTGTGTGTGTGTGTGTGTGTGTGTGTGTGTGTATGTGTGTGTGTGCAAGCATTACACTCTCAAAAATACAACACATAACTAGTCACCTTGTGCCCATCTCTGACATGTCCGTGTAAGGCTTTGATGAGGTCATCAGGATGCGCCCCCTGCTGCTCTCCCTTCTCCAGGCCCATGATGTCACAAAGGACAAACGGCAGATGGGCTCCGAAGTGGCCATCTTTAATTTTGTGGCTTCGGAACTGGAGGAAAGACATGGAATTAACTGCTGAACAGCTAGCTGCAGTAAGGACATTTGTTCAGTAAGATACACAGACATCTAAGAAATTGCATCTTGTAGATTAAGAAAAAAAAAAGGAAAAACTATATATGGGAAGACAAGGAGCAAGTATGCTATGGCATGGCACCCCTTACAAAAACAAAACCATGCTGCAAATGTTCTGCAATATTGTTCAAATTTTGCAGTGAACTAATTTGCATGTGAAATTATGACCTTGTAGCAAATTTGCAACAAACTTCCAGCATACAGCAAGTTTTTGTCACTAAATAGTTTTTTCCAAAACTAATGGCAAATTTCTAGAACTTTTAGCGACAAATTTGCAAAACCCCCACAACTTTGCAAAATGTTTATGGCAAGTTTTCACATGCTGGAAGTTTGCAGCAATATTTTGTATTTTTGTAATTTTTTACATTTACATTTACATTTATGCATTTAGCAGACGCTTTTATCCAAAGCGACTTACAAAAGAGGGATAACAATTAAGCTGCAACACAATACAAGTAAGTGCCTACTGGGAGTGCCATTTGCTAATAGGAGAGCAAGTGCTAGAGTTTAGAAGTGCTTGGTCAGTGCATTCCAAGTCAGTGCATTCCAAGTAATTTAACGAATTAGGACAAGAGATACTCTTGAAAGAGCTGGGTCTTCAAGAGTCTCTTGAAAGTAGAAAGAGTGCCTGTTGTTCTAATAGTCTAATAGTTTTTTATATTTTGTAACAATTTAAGGGATGCTATCTTTACCATATTAGGACACTAACCTGATATTCTGGCACAAAAATAACAAATCAAACTTGCATAAGGTCACCCACACACTAATGTTCAGACCGCAAGCGATGCAGGCAACAATAGTTGAATTTATATGGAGATAGATGGGCAATAAAAGCAACAAGAGTGGCAAGTGACGAAACTTGGACGTTTTGAGTGATGAAAGAAAGTTAAACTGATAAGTTAAATGATCATCAGCCAAAAGACAATAAAAGACACAGTAACTGTGCAACTTTGTAACTGTGGTCCTTACAAATGGAACACCCGCCCACCTCCCCAACTCAATAAAGAAAAGGGGGAACTGTGTCTAGTGAGGGAAGTGTGTCTGTGTGTGTGTGTGTGTGTGTGTGTGTGTGTGTGTGTGTGTGTGTTGAAGTGTTTTGTGGCTGCTCTTCCCATGCTTGTCTGATGTAAGCCACTGATGTAATATCAGATATATCCACTTTCAGTTTCAATTTCACTGAACTGTGGCTAGTGAGGGAAGTACAGTATTATATTACAAATTTATTCATAAGAGAAATTCTGCTCTGTGAATCTCAAGCTAGCCCTTACCACACTGGTGAAACTACAGTCACTAGCCGTCTCAACCAAAGCCACACTGGTCATGCGCTCCTGGAAGATGGAGTCTATGGAGTTGATGAAGCTGGACTTCCCTGCTCCCACTGGACCATGGAGCAGGATACGGATATGCTCCACAGACTTAATACTGGGTTCCATGGTCCTCATCTCCTTTTTCAACTCATTCCGGATGCTATGGAAAGAGAATGCACTCGTGTTGGCTGCTAGGCAGTGTTGTGTTGTCTGGTTTAGAATGCTAGGTGTGGTTTAGAAAGCACTCGTGTTGGCTGCTAGGTGACTTTGTGTTATTTGGTTTAGAATACATGATGGTGGTGTTCATGGGTAGTGGCAGTGGGGTTTGTGTGTGTGTGTGTGTGTGTATGGATGTGTGTGTGTGTGTGTGTGTGTGTGTGTGTGTGTGTGTGTGTGTGTGTGTGTGTGTGTGTGTGTGTGTGTATGTAATTTACCTCCAATTGATTGGGCGCCAATCCCTCTCTAACACTGAAAATATGCAATCAAATAAGATTAAACACACACAAGTTCAGACACATCCAGACACAATAGATGCAAAAGTGAAGTATGCGTGTATGCGTGTGTGTGTGTGTGTGTGTGTGTATTTAAGTGAAGTGTGTGTATGTGTGTATTGAAGTGAAATGTGTGTGTGTGTGTGTGTGTGTGTGTGTGTGTGTGTGTGTGCCTTAAAGCCATATTTGGATTGTGCCATGATAAATGTCTATCTGTCAATCCAAATAAAGAATTAAAATGTGTGTGTGTGTGTGTGTGTGTGTGTTGAAGTGAAGTGTGTGTGTGTGTGTGTGTGTGTGTGTGTGTGTGTGTGTGTGTGTGTGTGTGTGTGTGTTTGTTGAAGTGTTTTGTGGCTGCTCAAGCACATGCTTGTCTTGTCGTTCCGGTTATATCGGTTATTCCGGTTATATGCCGGTTATATCCATTTTCAGTTTCAATTTCACCGACCCGAAA
Source organism: Sardinella longiceps (assembly GCA_027497455.2). Lineage (NCBI taxonomy): Eukaryota > Metazoa > Chordata > Actinopteri > Clupeiformes > Clupeidae > Sardinella > Sardinella longiceps. The sequence continues at coordinate 9,526 of JAODXP020004679.1, read as the reverse complement.
CCTGCAGATTCTGCATGTCAGAATCCTCTGACCCATCATCAGATCTCTCTCTTGATAAAGGGCCCATCCATAGTTAATCTCTTTCTCTTTCTAACTAAATTTAGAGCTACCAGTAGCTTACCACCTGCTGAAGAGTGTCTCGGCAAAGGGTCATTGGAAATGTCAATAACCAGTTTCAAAAGGAATGCGGTTACATTAAATAAATCATAATAATAAATAAATAAATAGCCTAAACATCCTGCCCTGTGTGGTACAATACCCTGCTCTGTTGCTGGTAGTGTAGGCTAGAGGTGTTTTGGCTATATTGTAACTGCTAAATAAATTAGCCAAAAAATGTTGTCACTTCAGTGTGTAAGATGGCAGAGGATGTTAACATTGATTCCAGGCCAATCAGTTATATCAGTTATATGTAAAATAGTAAAGTAGTTCTCAGAGGAAAATAGGTTGGAAACCCCTGCTCTAGATCTGGGTCAATACATTACATTTATCAGATTCTTTTGTCCCTTTGATTCACAGCCTAGCTTATATTGGTTGCATGTTTGATGATTAACTGGGGTGATAAAAATCATGGTTATGAAATCTGACTTGTTTTTATGGTCTTGGCCTGAACTCGTGCCTCCTCAAACACTCAATCTTGACTGTCTGCATTTAAAAACCATCTCAACCCTTCACAGATACATATATACAACAAAGACCATTTATCCTTAAAAAAACAAAAAACCCATTAACGCGTAAGCCCATGTGTTTTTAAATTGGCATGTTATATTAAAGGCTTTTTTATATTTTCTTCCAATCTCAAGAGTGCCTCTGCTTTTTCCTCTTTTCTTGGACCCATTAATGTGGTTTGTAACTGTGTGTATGACACATGTGAATACTGTGCGTGTAGCCTACTGTGTGTGAGCTGTTGATGTAGGCTATGTCTGTCTGTATCTACCATTAAACATTAGATAATATAGCCTGCACCATAAACAAACATACTGTATTTGTCAACAACTCACAGGGTTGAGGTTTTTCAGGAGCTGGATAGAAAAATTCCAGAATAACAAATGGAATACCCTACAAAAAAAAAAAAAAAAAAAAAAAAAAAAGAGAAAGAAAGAAAATGTCATATGTAACACAATAGTTTGACAGAAACACGGGAGATTATACTAAAGGTTTATTCTATATTTATACAGTAGGCTATACATATTTATACACCCCTGTTTATAACACTGTTTCATTTCGTGCTTGGCACATATGTTGAACTTCAACCCCGTTGTTGGCAACATAGACTTCTAATAGGCAACAAACGTTCTTAAGGTTACGGTTTTTGGACCTGTTAGTCAAATGCAAGATTCTCATCTTGGATCAAGTGACAGTCATGTGTAAAGAGATTTAGCCTACCCTCAAGAATTCCCAAAGTCGTAGAAATAGTTGTAGGACGAATTGCGTTTCAGGATTTCCAACGGCCTGATTCCTGTTCATGTTGTCGGTCTTTTGCGATTACTGAACTAGCTAGAGCGTGACTCTTTGTAATAGCTTACTGTTGCTTTCTTCCCTTTCTTGCGGAGATGTCATTTATTTGGACCTCTCCGTACTTTCCACGCGCACGATTGAACTTTTCGTCGTGACGTTGTGAGTGCAAGGCGTGCGTAGAAGCAGTCTTGAAACGTGCCAGAGCTTTCTCCACCTTATTTACGATGCATGAAACGCAGGTGTTTTCGGTTTTAAGTTTCGTTATTCAAATATATCTGTTTACTCTAGTCTACTTTTCAAGGGCGTCAGTTCGGTTGTCAATGTGCTGGGGGTAAAAAACGATAGCAATCGCCTACCACTTATTTGGTTCCAAAGTTCTGGAGCTGATAGATTTCCCTTGATCTTAAAGCTGTTTTATGTCTCTATTGCGCAAAGTCAAAATACAAATGGTTGCCACAGGTATATAACGTATATCTATCTTTTCGGTGTCCCAAGATCTGGCCAGACGTCTGGATTTAGCCAGACTGTCAGGACTCCATGCCCTGTCCGGCGTCCGATCAAATCGTGCTTTGTTGGGTTTGGACTCTCATCGATACGCACGCAATTGGCAGGTAGCCAACTAGCACACGTTCACACATGGCTGTCATTACTCTTTAAGTTGACCTATATACTGTAGCTATTGTGAAGAATTGGTTTACGTTTTTATTGTCTGTGACAATCTTGCAGTATAGCATGACAGAACACCGCTCAATCCCCCTCCTCATTATAACAGAAAATATTGCGAAACATAACAAAATAATGCTCTGAACAGATTGATTGTATTGATTGATGTATTAACAGTTATTGCAAACTTTTAAAAATGATATTCATCAACCTGTTTAAATCTTATTGAAATAGAATATTTTTTAAAAATCAACCATTTCAAACTTGGTTAAGGCATGCACAGCACACAAGATATAAATTCCAGACAGCGTTCTGAATCACCAATCGCCACCAAAATTTAAACCGTTCTTAATTGACCCAAATTCGTGCAGGACTTTTCCAGTTAAGTTCTACAGACACACAGACAGACAGACACACATGCCGGTGAAAACATAACCTCCTTGGCGGAAGTAAATAAAATTACAATGGTTAAAATTCGATATATGCTAAAAAAAAAAAAAAAAAATGCCTAGGCTGTCTACAATAGCCTTCCAAACCATCGTTCTTTTTTATTGAACTATAAATAAATGAAAAGATATTGCTAGCCTGAATGAATGTGTAATGATGAATAAGAATAGGTCTACCTCACCAGTCCTCCTAAATCATAACAAAATGGAACCAGAAGCACTGACCTCATTCAACACTTGCCCACATGCACAAATTTTGAAAGTTCAGATTATTTGTTATTCAGATGTATGTAGAGTATTTAATATAAGGCTCTGATGTTCCTGTGTTATTCAGAGCAGTATAGAATATTTAAGGCTCTAATGTTATTGTGTAAGTAGCGCCCTCTGTTGGTACTCCAAAAATGCCCCATTATTTCATTACTGATCGTACAGAAGGTCAAAATGATCATAGAAATAAGTCAGTTATCATGCGTCTGACAAAGCTGGTGTGTATGTGTGTCGTGTGTGTGTATGTGTGTGCCAAAAAACTCTCACAATCAAAACAAAGTGTTATGGTTTGTTTGATATAAAATAATGTTTATTGACTCAGAAAAAAGCAGCATGGTATAGTATAGACTACTAAAGTCTTTATAAAATTCACAGAATTAGCAGTACTCAAGTTCTCAGCTAACATCTGGTCTATTTATGTAACTTACAGTGAACCTTTGGCAACACATTTGCCACTAGTGGATATGTTGCATCAAATCTAAATCCACAGACTAATTTGCATTATAATGAAAATATGATCTAACCTTGCAGCAAAGCTTTTTTTTGTTTACAGGAAGTAACAGTATGAAGGGTGGCTCCCGGCTGATGACCCTGCAGTTACCCCGTTGGCACCGTCGGAGGTGCGTCAGGCGGAAATGCCATGCAGGTATCTCTTACCTGTGCTTTCACCCACAGTACAGTACAGTATATAACAGAGTTTTTGTTTGTTTTACAAAGATAGAAAAGACACAAAAGACTAAGAGTATATTAAAGCCCCCACTTGCAACATTTAGGTAAAATTTTGACGTTTCCTATTCCTTACACCTTTCTGTAAATTGCCTAGAACTCACTAGAATTGATAAATTACATGTTCCGGAGTAAAATGAGCCCCTTCGCGAGATTGCCCGACTTAGCCGGAGATTACTGTTTGAATTACAAGGCGACTACACAATTCTAAATGGAGGATTATTGGCAGAAACACTTAATAACTGTTTCGTTCTTAGCTTACTGGATGAAGCCACCGGATCCTGCATAGGTTCTCTTTAACAAACAAAATAATGAAAAATTAAAATAATCATTCCATACACAAAAGAATATATTGGAAAAAAAAGTTAAATGTAGAAAATGTAGCCGAAGTCAGTCCACACCGCACACAGGTCTTGAGCCCGCCACCTTTTCAACTACAACAAACCCACGTCAACTACAACAATGCCCAGGCTTGGGGGCACCGTGGCTCAGTGGGCTAAAGCGCCACACCATTACCCCGGGGACCCAGATTCGATTCCGACTCGAGGTCATTTCCCAATCCCATCCCATCTCTCTCTCCCACTTGTTTCCTGTCTGTCTCTATAGGCTACTGTCCTATCCGATAAAAGTCAAAAAGCCCAAAAGCCCAAAAAATATCTAAAAAATAAAAATAAACAACAAATCCCAGGCTTCCAACTCAGCAGGTAAAAGCATTTGTATGGTTAACTGTGCGTACAGACCGAGACCGATTCAGGCGACATGGGCGACGAAAGTAATTGACTTTGTATTGGGACCGGCGATTTGGGCGACAAAAGCGAAACGAAACTTGGGCGACTTGGGCGATAAAATCAAATTAAACTTCGGTTAACTTTACGTAATGAGCTATGATGCGGTTGGGCGATTACCAATCAGAATGTCGATTTACTGGTGAGATGCCAATAGAGAAGCAGGATTAACGTTTGAATGCTAACGTCATGGGCAAATTTGCCGTTTTGGTTGCTGTGCTCAAGCGATGTTTCTTGGGAGTCTTCGGCGACTCTTTGCAATTTATCGCTGGCGGTCTGAACGTACAGTAAGGTGGTGAGGCTTTACTGCGTACTGCCACTAGCTAGTACAGGCGAGTTGGCATCCGTTGTATAAACACTTGAAAAAGTGTGAAAGTAATAAAATAATAAGCTATGAAAAGAAATAAGAGTAGAGAGGAATAGTCGTCCGCACACTGCATACTAGGCCTGATGAAGACCCTGACAGGTCGAAACGTTGCTTCATGTTTTTAAAAAATAAAAAAAAGCCTCTTCGGGAGTATGCAGTGTGCGGACGACTATTCCTCTCTACTCTGATACGTCTCCTTGTCCTGCACCTGGCCTCAGCGGGGTGGGATGTGCATTTACTTTGTCAAAAACTATGAAAAGAAATAACCCACAACAAGATTTAGATTCAACGCAGGCATCAACTTGGACAACCTCAGAATATTCTATTACACTGCTTTCAATGCAACCCCGCACACCAGCACCAAACTCTTGCACTGTTGATTGCTGATTACCATTGAAGTCGATTTTTGTTGGAGCCGTTCATTATGATCCATTGGTGATTCTAGGCTACTGTACTATATTCGTTGCTTGTAGTGTGACGAATTGACGCTTGTAGTGTTGACGAATTTGAAAGTGCTCCGCAAGGCTGTCGGAACGGTGTGTGGAGGTCTTAGCTCCTCCCCCTACTGGTGAACTGAACTCGGCTTTCAGGCAGATTTGAGTTCCCATAACGATAACCGTAGTTAACGGCCCCCAGAATCTAGGAGGTTCTAGAATGTAGCAGGTTCCACACACACTCACTCTCATTCTGCCATGCTGGTGACATAATCATGGGCAAGGGGAGTGTGTGTGTGTGTGTGTGTGTGTGATGAGGGTGAAACACACACACAAACACACATTAATACTATCTCTTTCTTACACACACACACACACACACATTCTCTCTCTCTCTTTCTTTCTCTCTCTCTCTCTCACACACACACACACTCTCGTTTGCGAGACTGAGTGTGTGTGTGATCAGGGTGACACTCACTCACACACACTCTCACTCATTCTGCCATACTGGTGACGTAGTCGTTGGCGAGACTGAGTGTGTGTGTGAGTGTGTGTGTGATCAGGGCATCCATCTTGTCGTCAAGTTCCGTCTCCTGGTGGTAGTTCTTCAGTGGGAAGATGGAACCCAGGGGAACTCCGAGAACCGCACTGCACTCTTCCATCTACAAACACACACACACACAAACACACACACACACACACACACACACACACATTATTATATATCACAGCACAGCGCTGCACTGCACTCTTCCATACACACACACACACACACACACACACACACACACACACACACACACACACACATTATTATATATAGTATCCCAGTACTTTGTCTTTAATGATGTTACTGGTGTACACACACACACACACACACACACACACACACACACACACACCTTGTCTTTAATGGTCTTGCTGGTGTATATCTCCCGTAAGTCCTCTCTCACCAAGGGACAGGCTTTGTCCACCATCGTCATGATGACAACTGTATGTATATCTGCAACATTGAAGCATAGCTCAGACACCACACACACACACACTGTCTTCTGGCCTCCGGGTCATTTCATGTCATTTCACCCAATGCCTCCTGCTTGACCATCTCAGAATTTCCTGAAAAAATTCTAGTAAAAAGATAGCATTTTTAATAGTAAGAATCCAAAATATTAGCTTCATACGGTCAATAGTTTTTTTTATAACAAATATTTCAAATGACATGCTTTTTGGTCACCATAATCTAAGCCCATTTTTAAACAGCAATATCTGGAAAACCATCTCACCTATAGCCTTCAAATTTTCTACTGTCAATATGTGGTAGTTATAGCCTCCATACATGGAATATCAGGATTGTAGCTCATGATATAGGCACTCAAGCCTCTACCAAAGTATGGCTTGGCAATATGAAATGGCAACTTTGAAGAGTTGTCAAGACCCAAGTTTTGGAGATAGAAGACCCATATTTCACAGGAAGTATCTCACGTAACGGGTTAAACAATCTACAAGAAATGGTCACTCTAAGATGAATAGATCCACAGGTATTAGGCCTAATATACGGGGAAAAACACATTTTTGCCCAACTCCAGAGCCATATTCCAAAAAACTGAGTTAATGGATCAGGTCCATTTTTTTTATTTTTGAAAGATCAAATTATTGTTAAACTTATATGAAAAAATTGGGAGGGTGTTTTGGCCCATTTCATCACAATTAATTTTCAAACGTGGGCTATATGTGGGTGGGTGATTGTTTTTTCCTCTTGATTCCTAGGGGTGTGTCCACCCTATTTCAGAGCCATATTCCAAAAAAACTGAGATAATGGACCAGGTCCATTTTTTTTTTTACTTTGAAAGATCAAACTATTGTTAAACTTACATAAAACATTTGAGAGGGTGTTATGCCCCATTTTGTCACAATTCATTTTCAAACATGGGGTATATGTTGGGGTTTTCCTCTTGATCCCTAGGGGTGTGTCCACCCAACTCCAGAGCCATATTGAAACATTGACTTTTGTCTTACGACAATGTTTACCTTTACCACGTGTGACTATATTTACATTGCCATGTCAAAGTCAATCAACTTTATTTGAGACATGTTTTGGATACTCCTCCTTCGCTTTTACCTTGGATCTTCCGCCCTTCCCTACATGTTTCTGTTATCATTTCAAATACAGCTGCTTCTATGTGAAATAATATCTGCATGCTGCATCTGAAAGAAGTAAACTCAACCAAATGCAGCAGCAACATAGTATTAAATTTCACAACTACGTATTTTTTTACTTTCCAGATTCAAATGTAAGACTTAGTTATCTTAAACATTTGCTTGCCTGGTTTAGACAAAAAAGATTTCAAACATAGCATTATTAAATTCATCCAGCCCAACCAAACAGACATGGCTTCTACATCATGGTGGTTGACAGACACACCCACAGATACAGCATCTGCGCAATCAAACCGTGATTACCCATACCCCACCACCATAACCAGTCGACTTACATTTATGATTTTTTAAATTTTATTTTCATGTTTGTGCTAGTAATTAGCCTTTTGAAGCTCTACAAGCAAAAAGAGTGAAGGTGTAGTCGTCCTGTGATTTCATAGATTTTATTTTTTGGTAGCATATTGGAAAAACGCTAGAGCCACCCTCATGTAGACAACATGGAAGATCATACAAATGGCTTTTGAATCTCATTCAAGTTTGAATTTGTTCTTGGTCAACATTGAACTCTTAAGGAAGGATCATGTTCACACTGCAGTGCTGTTAACATTGCAGAAAATGAATAATGATCGTCTCTATGCCAAAAAATGGCATAGATTTGTTTAAAGTGAAGAAATATAGAGATGCAGATTAGCATGGTGATTGTTAATCTCCTTAATCATTGTTGAAGTTAAATGTATTTTTTTAATGAGTGGATAACTCAAAGGAGAGTTCATTTTATTCTTTCAAAAAAAAAAAAAAAAAAAAAAGCATTTCACTTCAAATTATGAAGAGTCAGTAATCAAGAGAGATTTCACTCATTGTTTTCATTAATGCAATGCAACTACAATGAGCATAAAATCTACTGTTGACTCTGAAAATGTTGATCAAACACCAAGCACTTTTATTACACGAAATTAAGGTAAAATCATGAATTTGTATGTTCTTCAATGGAGAATAAAAAGGTCAAAACATGACTATAAAGAACTCAACAAGGGAGAGGTGAATATTTTATCAGATCAATTCACATATTTAGTAAATGGTTGGATACAAATACAGCAGTCTCCAAAACACATGGCTAGGTAAACACACCCCTAGGAATCAAGAGGAAAAAAAAACAATTGCCCAACCACATATAGCCCATGTTTGAAAATGAATTGTGACGAAATGGGGCAAAACACCTTCTCAATTTTTTATATAAGTTTAACAATAATTTTGTCTTTCAAAAACAAACAATTGGACCTGATCCATTAACTCAGTTTCATGGAATATGGCTCTAAAATTGGGTGGACGCACCCCTAGGAATCAAGAGGAAAAAAACATCACCCACCCACATATAGCCCATGTTTGAAAATGAATTGTGATAAAATGGGGCAAAACACCCTCCCAATTTTTTTAATATAAGTTTAACAATAATTTTATCTTTCAAAAACAAACAATTGGACCTGATCCATTAACTCAGTTTCATGGAATATGGCTCTAAATTTGGGTGGACGCACCCCTAGGAATCAAGAGGAAAAAAACATCACCCACCCACATATAGCCCATGTTTGAAAATTAATTGTGACAAAATGGGGCAAAACACCCTCCCAATTTTTTTATATAAGTTTAACAATAATTTGATCTTTCAAAAACAAAAAAATGGACCTGATCCATTAACTCAGTTTTTTGGAATATGGCTCTGAATTTGGGCACAAATGTGTTTTTCCCCCATATTTGAGGCATAATACCTGTGGATCCATTCATCTTAGAGTGACCATGTTTTGTAGAGTGTTTGACCTGTTGCCAGATATACTTTCTGTAAAATATAAGTCTTATATGTCCAAAACTGGGGCCTTGACAACTCTTCAAAGTTACCATCTCATTTTGCCAAGCCATACTTTGGTAGAAGTTTGAGTGCCTGTGTCCTAAGTTATGCTTGAGCTACAATCCTGATATTCCATGTCTGGAGGCTATAACTACCATATATTGACAGTAGAAAATTTGAAGGCTATAGGTGAGATAGTTTTCCAGATATTGCTGTTTAAAAACAGCCTTTAGATTATGATGCCAAAAAATGCCCGAAATGCATTCCAAATGAAATATTTCTTATTAAAAAACTATTGAGGTTATGAACCTAATATTTTGGATTATTACTATTAAAAATGGTATCTTTTTAGTAGAATTTTTTTCAGTAAATTCTGAGATGGT
>JAODXP020004674.1:30000-40903 GCA_027497455.2 Sardinella longiceps | reverse complement strand
TAGTCAGACTGTCACCCGTTTTGGGAGAACCTCCCGTCCACCAGAAAGACTGGACTTGTACAAACTTAGTCTAGTGACCTGCTGTGAAAAGGGCAGAATAAATCCCTGCAGCAGAGTCAGAAGGGTCAGGTGGTCCACCCTGCCCTTCTAGTTAGGAAAAAAAAGAATGTTATAATGTGTTTGAAAAAAAAAGAAAGCAGCTGTTTATGTTGTTTAGAAAAAGATAGCGCACAATGTTTAAAGTGTGATTTGTTCCATTGCCATAATGCCTTATGGTTAGAATGTAAAAGAAAGTGTTCTTAAGGAATATGGTAAATAGCTAAAAGGGGGGGATGTAATGGAACGTCAGGACACAAGGGTGCGCTATACTGCTTTACATACTACAGGTGTAATGTATACTTGAGAGCAGAATAAATACTACACTGGAGTGTGTGCAATGCAAGCTAAGCTCGTTGTCATCTTTATTAAACAAGGCTCACCCAACATTATTATACACTTCCTGCGCAGGACGAGGAGAGCCAGTCTCCCCCTTCAGCACTCACCACCTTGTACAGGGGGGCATTGAGAGCATACTCACCAGCAGTCTCTCAGTGTGGCATGGCAGCTGCCATGTTGCAGACCAGAAAGCACTACACAGGGTGGTGAGAACAGCAGAGAAGATCACAAGATCAGCACTACTATCCATTCAGGACCTCTATCCATCCCACTGCCAAAGAAGAGCCATCAACATCATCAAAGACCCTACCCACTCATCACACGCACTGTTCACCCTCCTACCATCTGGTAAGCGCTACAGCAGTATGTGCTGCAGAACAACCAGACTCAGCAACAGCTTTTTCCCACAAGCCATCAGACTGCTGCAGGAGCGGTTTCTGGCATGGGCGATATGGGCGGACGCCCAGGATGGCATCGTCGGGAGTGCGACATCACGGGCACTCCGAAGTTTGTTTTTTTTAATTATTATTGCGCATGCGAGCGCTGAAAATTACAACCGCGGGTGATCCGGTTTTGCTTCATTGTCTTTCGGGCGTTTGGTACGGGTATATCTGTACCTACAATAGAACTATTTGGTATCAAATTAAAGTAGACATCCAGACGCATTGGTGCCATTGGTAATGTACTTGCTTGAGAATGAGGGTGTTCAATGTCAGTGTAAAGATCGCCCCCCATTTTGAAATATCTGGTGTTATAAACTTGGCTGCTGGAGTTCCATCTAATAACCAAGAGCTCAAAAAATAAAACTTAACTAAAACAATCACTACACATTATGATATAGACCTATAATTTGAATAGAAGTTTTCCATCATAGAACACCCTGAATCCCTTAAGGTTTGCTTTCAGACTTCAGTGCTGAAGTCTCACACACAAGAAACGGGAGGCGTTTGGGGTTCAGATCTTCTCCTTTGCTGTAGAAGCCAGACATGCATAGTAGAGTAACTAATAGCTGCCATAAGTACCATAAGAGTTTGCAAAAAAATAGGAAAAAAATGGAAATTAGCAGCAATGGATAACTTTGGTTTGTTTTTTTACATTTTAGCGACAACACGACAAAACAAGACACGTCTGTGAGCTCTCGAGTGTTCACATTTAACGACTAGCAGTTATAGTATCGGGAGTCTCATGGTCAGGCATGAGGCTGAGGCTGATCTGCGACCTCTGTGTTCACACTACAAGACCTGGCCCAGACAGAGCCTAGGGTGTGCTGGTTGTGTCCACGATCGTATAATCAACCCTCCTACCATCTGTATAATCAACACCATAACGTTAGCATACAGACTATAACAGAGCCAGTTTACGGCTAAAAATGTCTCTGACTATAGGCTACAGGCATGAATGCAACTCATTAGTTTGCCACTGATCTCCTGTTGTCTGTAGCTACTGTTTCGTCTTTGTTATTGCCGCAAAAATATTTTAGAATTATTGACGAGGTTACCTGGATGGCCAATTGTGTCCGTTTTCGCAAGTAAACTTCACATGACTGTTTTCAAAGAACGCTATTGCTTGGTGAAGAAGTGCAACTTCAAATACGGTTTTGGAGTTTGGAAATTTTAAAGATGACAATGTGAGTCATGTTTTCTGATTGGCTGTTGCCTGGAAAATCACTTGCGACTTCTATCTAACATGCTAGATGTCCCCCGACAACTTGCGTCGAACCAGCGAGTGCCCTAAATCGTGTCGGAGAGTTGTTCACACATGACGACTTGCACTTGCAGATCCACTGCCGAGTTTCCCCACGACCAAATGTGATTTCTAATTGACCCTGCGACCTCAGAATCGGCTCTAAAATCGTGTAATGTGAACTCGCTATTAAGGTTTGCTCAGAGATCCTTCTTTACAGATATAAATCATGAGGACCCACTTCCTGGAGTCATGAGGCTAATGCCAAATAAGATAGTTCTGGGCGGCGCTAGCATTTATGCAGTGGAGAAGCTCATTCTGTAACATTGAAGTCTATGAGAAAATCCAAGAATTCCACCGAAATTTTAAAAGCCTTATTTTTCTGAGTAATGGATGTACATCTCCAAATCCCCCTGCCCCATTTCATATTATTGTCAAGACTATGTGACTCTCCATTTCTTAGAAAATGAACTTTTAATGAGGTGTGCAAGTTTTTTTTCTTTTTAGATCATGTCAAAATCATACAATACATATATCAATGTCCATGGTGTACAAAAAAACAAAAAATAAAATTTGCGCTATCTAGCTTTACTTAGATTTTGCATCTAAGGAGGTTGACTGCTTGGGGTGCCAGCTGCCACTGATTAGGGTGGCAGCTCACTGGGAGGGCGTGGCCAGGCTAGTGGCTGCTAGCTCGGATGACTCCAATTTGCTCCCATAGACATGATCTACCACGACATATCTGGCTCCTGAAGGATCTGTGGTTTGCCTGTGTAACAGGTCAGAAGTATTGCTTAGTCAAATTATTTTAAATAGTACAATAGCGCCCTCTTGCGTCCTGGTACAGTGTAGTTGGGAACTGCACGAAGATCTATGGGTAGGTCACGTTTTTATGAGGTCTAGCTGTAACGATGTATTAACTGCATTTCAAGTGGATATAAGCCATGATTTGTCATGGTATTTAGTTCACTGGTTAAGACCAGTATTTTGAGTTGATTTAACGACGTGTAAAACATGGTTTGAGGTTTATTTGCAGTTATGATTAGCATGCTAATCGCTTTCTGTTTATACTCACATCATCTAGACAGAGTTACCAGACCCACTGTATGAAATCCCTTCAAGTACACTGTACTTTCTGTATATCTTTCAGGTAATCTTTTCAGAATATTTTTGTGTTCATAATGCTAAATGAAAGTGTTCTACCAGACATTTTGGTGCACTGTTTAACCATAAGCTAGATAGTGGTAATACACTAGTTCACATTCCAGTAGCCTGTTTTGGCTATGTGAGTTCCACGTGTTTGTAATGAAAAAGGAAAAAAGGATCTCTTGTCTAATCCTGTGTAACAGACAGACTTTAATAGCTGTAAGTATATTATACAAGTGTCTAGCACTAAATCACTATACGATCACACACATAAGTAGCCTTTTGAAGTTTTATTTTGTTTCACCGGAGCATCTTCAGATGTGGAAAATAACTGTTTTATTGGGCAAGTGCCATGAAGAAGACGTTACAACGTCGAAACGTTAGTCTTGGCACTTGCCCAATAAAACAGTTATTTTTCCATCTGAAGATGCTCCGGTGACTCTCTTCCTTGCCTACTATTACCAGTCCTTTCCCGTGACGCACCAGATTGTGAAGTACAGGAGCGCGGAAGATATCTCCCTTTTCTATGTTTTATTTTGTTTGTTTGTACCTTTTTATGAATTCACAAGGAAATGTTAGCACACACACACATAAGTCAGAGCAATTCACGGAGATCTATGGACAGAGTGACCAGACCCACTGTATGAAATCCCTTCAAGTACACTGTACTTTCTGTATATCTTTCAGCTAATAAAACAGTGATCCATCCAGTGTCTAGAGTGTGTGTGTGGAACCCAGTAGAGTGGTGCTGCGGAGGTGGAAACTGTCACACCTGCTTTCAGACTTCAGTGCTGAAGTCTCACACACAAGAAAGGGGAGGGGTTTGGGGTTCAGATATTCTCCTTTGCTGTAGAAGCCAGAAATGCATAGTAGAGTAACTAATAGCTACCATAAGTACTATAAAAGTTTTGCAAAAAAATAGGGAAAAAAAGGAAATTAGCAGCAATGGATAGAACTTTGTTTTGTTATTTTTGTTCTGGCCATGATATGATGAGGTGTGCTGTGTCATTTTTATTATATTTTATAATAATAATAATTATTATTATGTTGTTTTTTTTTATTGGGGGGGGGGGGGGCTCGTTATTTCTCTCAAATTACATTCTCTAGTTTTGAATGTTCTTTTTGTCAGGGAGCACGTGCCCTCGCATGGGGGCTGTTTCAGAACTTCCAAGTGTCTGACAAGTGTAAACATGCACATTGAATTTGGGCACTTTAGAAAATAGATGCAATTAAAAAAATCGAAATTGGGCATATCCGATCTTCAGTGTGAACGCAGCCTATAATAATGTTATTTGCCTGCAGTGCAGGGCACAATATGCCTCAAGTAGTACTTGGACACCATTGACGCCTTTGGGAGATAAAAATGCAAACCTTTTAGGTGCCATCACCCCTCTCAGGTAAATGTCACTGCTGAATTCAAGCAGCTTCTGACCCTTTACAATATGCCTCATAATGTTTTCAGAATGCCGCACTGGCTCTGCTGAAGAGACCTTAGGAAGAAACTCTGAAGACAGGAGACAAGGAAAGAAGGATAAAGAGGAAGATAACAACACATTAATAAAAAACCAGTGCTCCCAGATTTTGATTGATAGTGAAAATTACTGTCACTGTCACGTCAGGGAACGTGTTGATGTTGGGCTATGTGTAAGTGTTTAGGCCTACTTTGCTCAGTGGTTAGTAACAGAGGCTTGGGGATGGGGGCAACATGTTAAGAGTAATACAGGTCTGATGATGGAAAAGTTGGGGAAAAGGGCACGGGAGGCAGGGCGTTTGCAATGCACTTAAACACTACTTGGTCTTGGAGAAATTCCATATATTTCGACTATGAGGCAGTGATGACAGTGCAAGGATGCAATTACATTTTAGTTGAATCATCTATACCTAATAACCAGTTGTGAATAAGTGTGTGTGTGTGCTCACCTGTACTCCCTGTAGATGGAGTTCATGCAGGCGTCAGCCTGCGCAGGTAAAGAGAGGAAGATGACGTGCAGTGTCCTTTCAGGGCAGAATGCAAGCTGAGCCACCTGCAAGTGAGCTGCCATTCAGTTGTTTGTCCAGAAAAAAAATAAATTGCACAGTTTGTGAATTTGCAGTCATTCAGAGTTACATCGGTGAGCAAGCACACTCATGTTGCCACACCACACACTATACATGACACAATAGAATTCCCTTAACCAGACTCCCTGATATTGATAATGCCTCCCTGATGCCCGCAAATTGAATAATATCTCCCTGAATCTAGAGCTAGCAAGCCAGAGCATGCAGGTGAAACATTTACCTCTACATCGCGCATCTTAGTATGCGTGCATGAGAGTGAACGAGAGGGAAAGAGAGAGAAGCAGCGCCTGAGGGAACAGTGTGCGTGCCTGCTCGTATAGAGTATGTCGGGCGCAACTATTTAAAACTTTCTGCAAACCGACAATATATGAATTAGCTGTTAAATATAATAGTCTATACATTTCCTTGAATAATACAATTTATTGAAATACAGGATGAATAGTTGAAACTAAGTTATGAATAGTTAGTAAAGTTGTGATATATGTTCAAGTGAGAAGTTCATGAAAAATTCTTAAATTGTTGTGATATATGTTAAAGTGAAAAATTCATTGAAATTATTCAATTGACCTTTGACCTTGTCCCCCTTGAAGAAGAGAAAAAAGGAGGGGGGGGGGGGGGGGGTTGTACTCTCGTTCTCGACTTCCCAAGTTTGAACTCACAAGTAAGGAAGTCCATGTAATTTGTATTGACAATTGACAAGGTTAACTGATCCCACACTGTGTGAACCTGTTGAATTTTTCAGTATTTCTCCCATGGCAGAGCTATATTGAAGGTGTGGTCAGACTTGGTGTCTGTATCTATAGTAGTATGCCATTTCGGAAATGGCAAGTGACACACCTTGGCACACAGAGCACAAACCAGCCCTTCCGGTTTTTCTTTTTCCATGACAGTAGTGAGTTAGAGGCTGTGTCTTAAAGATATGCTGCCTTTGAAGGAAATGCATGTCCAAATCAGAGAATTAATACTTATCCCTTCGACGGTATCTTTGTTTTGCCCAATTTTGACAAGGAGCTTGACACATTTTTGAGGGCAATACCTTAAGGTTGTAATGATGTTCAGATGGTCCAATGTTAATTCTGAACTTGATACCCCTCCAATTGTGATACTGATGAGAAGTTAATGCTTGTTCACTTCATTAGCTTGCTAACTAGCCAACTTCATTCATCACCATGGTAAATGTAGCTAACTTTAGCTGGCTAAACAAAGCTAATCAGACTTGTGATTGAAAGTTGCTTCACTTATGGCTGTGTCTTGAAGATATGCTGCCTTTGAAAGGAATGCATGTCCAAATCAGAGAAATTAATAATTCTCCTTCCAATTTTACGCTCTAGTAAACTAGATCATCCGGAACAAAGTTTTTAGCCTGTCCCTTGCTGCCTTTTAAGACAGGTAACTTCTTAAGGAGCAAGTCACTACCTTCCTATGTCAGAGACAGCCAGAGACTTTGATATGTGACAATGGAGGTTTGATTGTAAATTTTAATTGTGATCGCTGCCTATACTGACAATGGTTTAGCATAGGCTTTAGTCTTGCTCTTCAGCCTAACTTTCCTATTATACCATGAAGAGAGTTGATGAAACACTGCATTCAATACCATTTGAAACTTAAAAGTACAAGTAATCTACAAGATTAAAAAAGCTTTAAAGGTTGGGATCTGCAATTTGCTATTCAGGAGCATAATAAAAATATCACATTAAGAGAAAAAAACTAAAAATTCAGTCTCTCACCTTTCTTGTGCCGTGTAGGACTTCAGGTATAAAGTAGGACTTCAGGTACGAAGTTGGCTAACTTTGTTATCCGGTCCGGAAATGAGACTACTTGACGTCATTTCCAGCTACCAACATCATTCTCGTGTCCGTGGAAAGATCTGGCAACTTCTTATCTGGCTTGCTCCTCTGACCATATTTGGGCAGTATCTCTTCCTGTGTTGTGTGAACTAAACCAGGCCAAATCTATCTTGACTCTTCAATAATTCTAATAAGTCTTCTAATAAGTTTGGGAGAGATTTACCTACATTTTGATGACTTCCGTTGACACAGTGTTGTTATGATATTCATAACTGGCTTAGTCCAGGCAAAATAGCCTATTTTGGAGCCAAAAGTAGAAGTAATTGTTAGAATTTCTTTCAGCTTGGATCAATTTCAATTCAATTCAGTTTATTTACCGATCCATGTCCAGATCACACAAGAACTGATTAAAAGAAAAGAACTATAAAAAACACCACAAACATATTACATGCCAACATACAGAGATTTCAGCCAGTGCACACTCAGTGTAGATAAGTATCTGGAACAGATCTCATTAGGGTCTGATAAGGTAATCATGATAAAGTTGGATGATTCACCCTGACAACATAAACTTAGGCCTACATGTAAGCCTTATGGATAGAGAGATTGGAGGTTAGTGCACAGTATGATAGAAAGACACTGGGCGTTAGTAAACAGTATGATGGTCTTATGGTGAGAGAGAGAGAGAGGCTAGAGCAGAGGTGTCATAGTGGGGGGGGGGGGGGGGGGGAGGTGGCAGAGTTACCAGGCCCTTGGCCAGTGCTTGTACACAGGGTCAGGAATGTGGTGCTACACCCCTGGCTTAAGGGTAGTACACTGGAGGCTCCAATAGGCTTCCAATTACACAAACCAACCTGGAGTCCCTCTCTGGCAGATAAGGCTGAAAAATATGCCTGACCTTCACGTATCTCTTCATCCCACTGATGCACACACACACATACACATACACAGATGCATAGCTCTCACATACACAGATGCATACACATAAGCTCAGACACACATATAGATGCAGAGCCCTCTCTCTCTCTCTCTCTCTCTCTCTCTCACACACACACACACAGATGCATACACATAAGCTTATACACACACACACACACACACTTGTACACAGACACACCGAGGACAGGCAAATTTGCTATTCAGCTATAACATTATTACATTCTCTGAATGGTCTCTGTGTGAATTTGCTGCTGATGACCTGATGGCATTCAGAGTTTTATCCTCAGCATTCATTACTTTCACTGACTTTTGCAGATAACCGGCCAATCCTGCAGCCAGGCTGAGGCTCTAACACACACACACACACACACACACACACACACACACACACACACACACACACACACACACACACACACACACATGCACACACAAGCCAGTCAGACCATACCAGTATATACTGCTTTTACAGACTCTTAACATCAACAGTCCGATCCTTCACCCAGGCTGAGACTACACACACACACACACACACACACACACACACACACACACACACACACACACACACATATGTAAACCATACTAATACAGTATATACTGTATATACTGTTTTTACAGACTCTAACATCAGCAGTCCGATCCTGCAGCCAGGCTGACACTGACACACACACACACACACATATGTAATCCAGTCAAACCATACCAATACAGTATATACTGCTTTTACAGACTCTAACATCACCAGTCCGATCCTGCAGCTATGCCGAGACATCCACATCAGTGGCTGCTAATGGACATCAAGGCCATAAATGCAGACTGACTGCATCATCTCATGCCTGCTCTTGGACAAAGGATCTGCATCCAGACACACTCAGACTGACTGAGACTATTATGTTGCTGGGAGAATGTACTGTACAATAAGAGATGTGTTTTTTTTCCTTCTTTGAAAAGCCCTTCTGTTCCCATAGTCCACAGAGGTCAAAAGACACAGATGGCCAATCAAAGATCTTACAGCTGAAAGAAGACTGTTTCCCCACTTTTGGCCAGAGTTCAAAAGTGTGTCTATGAAGCATAATCACTGAATTACATGTTTATTAATATCCAGTAACCACGTAAACATCTACAGGAGCTACTCAATATACTCCGCCAGTCTCTCACCAGCAACAAGACCACCATGGCTGTCATGGATACCATTGTGATGTCATGTCATCAGTAGGTTGTATTGTGGTAAAGTTATGAAAGCCACCAATCCTTTATCCTCTCCGCACCCCTCTTTCAGCAAACCACTGCAAACTACTGCATTAAAAAAAGAAAAACCTTTCAAATATTTCACTTACCGTTTTCAATTAACCTGCACTGTGTAAGGGGCAGCGCTCCATACAAGATTCATTTTAAGAAAGTAAGATTGAATTTCAAAACAAATCATTGTAAGTTGACAGAACAGACTGTTCTCTCTGTGTGTGTGTGTGTGTGTGTGTTTTAAATAACTTCACAACAGGACTACTCTTCCGCGTCATGCACTTAATTACTACATCTAAGAAAGCCCAGCACGTGAGTGTGTATATGTGTGTGTGTGTGTGTGTGTGCATGTATATGTGTGTGTGCATGTGTGTGTGTGTGCGTGTGTGTGTGTGTGTGTGTGCGAGTGAGTGTGTGTGTGTGTGGAGGTCTTGAAGGCTGCAGAACAAAGCTGGGTGCGGATCTCTTAATTAGCGGCCTGCGCTGGTTCACCCAAATCCAATTAGCTGATAATATCATAATCACACACACACACACACACATAATCAGCAGCTTGAAGAGTGGAAACACACTTATTTCAACCAGTCGGCAAAACCCATCAGTCATTATCCCACAAAAAACAATACATTTGGAGTTTCTCAAATGACAATTGCGTCCCCAGTCGCACTTTAAACGAGACAATGTTTGCATTTCAAAGAGGATGATTAGGATTATTAAAACTTGGAAGAAATGTGTCCAATGTGCAGAGAAACAGCAGCGCATGTTTTCACTTGAGAGAGATTGAGTTCCCTCTATTGATCTCTTCCCCAGTCCAACAGGAACAAGCCTGATACCAGTGGAAAAGAAGTTTAGTTTCTACAAGTTTCACTTTGAAATGCATCATATTGTCTGGAATAAGACAAGGCTTAGGAAGAGGATCACTATGCCTGAGTGTCAAGTAGGCCTGTGTGTGTGTGTGTGTGTGTGTGTGTGTACGTTCGGTAAAACCAGAAACAGACAGCAGAAACAGTCAGAGTGTCAAGTAGGCCTATGAATGTGTGTGTGTGTGTGTGTGTGTGTGTGTGTGTGTGTGTGTGTGCGTTGAGTAAAACCAGAAACAGACAGCAGAAACAGTCCGAGTGTCAAGTAGGCCTATGAATGTGTGTGTGTTTGTGTGTGTGTGTGTGTGTGTGTGTGTGTGTGTGTGCGTTGAGTAAAACCAGAAACAGACAGCAGAAACACTCCGAGTGTCAAGTGGGCCTATGAATGTGTGTGTGTGTGTGTGTGTGTGTGTGTGTGTGTGTGTGTGTGTGTGTGTTGTTGGCTGCCACCCCAGCTGACATCAATCTCTAGTGGATGAGAGCAATAGTGTCCTTAATCTCCTGCTCAGTATTCAGACAGCTATGCTACATCACTGAAGATGCAGGCTGCCACTTTCTCACACACACACACACACACACACACACACACACACACACACACACACACACACACACACACACACACACACGGAAGGATGGACGCACACATATACCAACAACATACATCTCTTATATATGACACCCTTCTCTCAAGAATAACTGATCTGAGAGCTGTCTTTTGTGACTGACTTTCATGACCAGTGTGGGCGCACA
>JAODXP020004674.1:20000-22500 GCA_027497455.2 Sardinella longiceps | reverse complement strand
TTCTAATGGTCTGACCAGTATGGTGGGCTGGTCTTGTTGGAGATGCCAGGGCTGATTTTTTTGTCTCAGTCCGCCCCTGACGGTAGGGAAATGGGTCAACAGGTGTCAGCAAGCAGTGTGTATGCAGTGCTGCTAGGGTGGAGATTCTATGTCTTTGATTTGTGGATTACAGATATAGTAGCCTGACTAGCCAGACTATCACATAAAATGTAAAGTCTGGGGACGACTGGTAGACCCTCAGGTAAAACGGCTAAAACCAATCAGCCCAACTAACGAGCCGATTCAAACAACACTAAGCCTGCCCAATGACTACTTGTCCAGTTAAAACATTGTGTTCGGCTAAACACCACGATGTCTGAATACAACCTAGAGTGTTGAGTTTTGATGAACGGCTCAGACACCACGGATGTCTGAGTGCAACCTTTGGCTGGTGGCTAGACACACAGACTACTCATTTACTCGTTGAATAAATTCAATTTGTACGTCTAGAGTTCTAGGCTACAGATATACAGTAATAGTGTGATGAACTTGAAAAGGATCAGTACCAGAGGATTACAGTAACTGCTCACTGGGGAAACAGAGGAGGTTTCATACATGGAGCAGGAAGGATGTAACCTCACTTCACTTATGGGTTTAATATTCTTACTCTTCTTACTCTTATTCTTACTTCTTGTGAAATAGCCCCCTGTGGAAACCTACTGAAACCTATGCCTAGCAAGACTAGCAGATGATCAGATGTTGAAGGCATTCCCCATTAAAAATCAAACCTCCTAGTCTCTCACTAGTTAACAAGCAACACATGCCACCGCCATTCTTATGTGTCAATTAAGTCTTCAATCCTTGACGAGTTCGTTAAACTTAGACTTACAGCATATGAACTAATTAGTGGCAATCCTGTACTTGTTTGGATTTGAAGGGCTGTTGGCATGGGAACAGTGATGTTTAGCCCATTCTAAAGGATCCCTCCATGACATTGATGGATGTAGGATGCCAGACAGTGAAAGAGTTGTCAACTCTTAAAACTAAACGTCTGCACATAAACACACACACACTCACTCACACACTCACACACACACACACACACACACACACACACACACACACACACACACACACACACACACACACACACACATGCGTACACACATACTGTAGACACATGGGCTGTCTCATTTGATGAATGTGTTGAGTGTGTGTGTGTGACGGACATTAAGATGGAGTGTGTGAGGGAGACACATCCTCCCTCAGTGATCCCCCCAACCACACACACACACACCTCCCTCAGTGCTCTAATGGGAATCCATTATCCCACTGCAACCAGCAACTCATCTTAATTACATACATAAACACACCACCTTACAAACAAACACACACACACACGCACATACAAGTTCTAACCCATTTATAACTTTCTGTGAGTTGAGCACGTTACTGACAGTAGTCTGTAGCAGTATACTCTCATCTGTCTGGAGAGAGTGTTATGCAGGGAGTGTGTATATTGGGGTGTGTGTGTGTGTGTTTGTGTGTGTGTGTGTGTGTCTGGAGAGAGTGTTATGCAGGGAGTGATAGTCAGAGATACAGAATGGGTACAAATCAATATGCTTCCTCGGGCTCGGTCCTCTGTCCTCCGTCCTTGTGCCCCGGAAATTGTTCGAGGCTCGACGTCATCGAGGATGTCTCAATTGTCTAATTGCTGCGAGAAGGAGAGAGGAACGAGGACGGAGGAGAGAGGAGAAAGGTCCGATAAGCGAGGAAGCACAGGTGTATCCTTCGCGGAGAAAACGCGGAAGCGCGAACAGCGGGAACGTGCGTTCATTGGCTTGATTCGAGAGTCTAAAAAGTTTAAATGCCCTCCCATTCTGTCACCTCAACATCCAATTAAAAAAACGAGTTTGCTATTTGCGAAAAGGGAGTTCAAATGACTGTTTGGAGCAAGGGAAAAGCATATTAGAAATAATAAAAAAACATCTTCAACTTCAGCTAGAAAGTTGATTGTTTAGTCGAGTTTATTATGCATCTGCATTGTCGTGGTTATAAGAGAAAAGTAAACTGATGCAAAACAGATCGTAGTTTAATTGTCTTGGTTTAATTACATTGCATTATAATGATTACAATTGTTTGGTGGTTGTTATAGCCTATATTTGATGAAGATAGCCTTTATTTTTGTTCAGTTGTTTCAGAGATGTCATCTGTAATGGGCGTCTCATATTAGTGATGCATGAATCAGGAGGACATCTCATTTCTTATATCTGTCTGCCCTCGATTCCTCCGTCCTCTGATCGTTCCTTCCTTGCTTCCTTCACGGGAGGAGGGGCTAGGTCGGAGGAAAGGTTGGAAGTGAGGAAAGGAGGACGGAGGAATTATGTATTGAGATGTACCCTATGTATCTGCTGCGGCTCCTCTCAGCTGCTACTGATGATGTCAGAGGATCCAGTTCCTTATTTCTCAATGAAAAACTGATACCATAACATTTGTAGACTCACATACTTCAGCACGCAAG
>JAODXP020004674.1:7500-10000 GCA_027497455.2 Sardinella longiceps | reverse complement strand
GTGTGTGTGATGTGGGAGGGCAGGGGCATTAGTTAAGAGACTCAGGGGTCGATACTCATCTCCCAATCAACCAGTCGCACCAGCCAACATCTACGTGTGTGTGTGTGTGTTTATGTGTGTATATGTCTGTGTATGTGAGTGTGTGTATGTGTGTATATGTCTGTGTGTGTGTGTGTGTTTATGTGTGTATATGTCTGTGTGTGTGTGTGTGTGTGTGTGTGTGTGTGCATGTGTGCATGTGTGTATATGTATGTGTGTGAGTGTGTGTGTGTGTGTGTGTGTGTGTGTGTGTGTGTGTACAGGGGCATTAGTTAAGAGACTCAGGGGTCGATACTCATCTCCCAATCAACCAGTAGCACCAGCCAACATCTACGTGTGTGTGTGTGTATGTGTATGTGTGTGTCTGTGTGTGTGTGTGTGTTTCTGTATGTGTGTGTGTGTGTGTGTGTGTGTGTGTACAGGGGCATTAGTTAAGAGACTCAAGGGTCGATACTCATCTCCCAATCAACCAGTAGCACCAGCCAACATCTACGTGTGTGTGTGTGTGTGTTATGAATGTATATGTCTGTGTGTGTGTGTGTGTTTATGTGTGTATATGTCTGTGTGTGTGTGTGTGTTTATGTGTGTATATGTCTGTGTGTGTGTGTGTGTGTGTGTATGTGTGTATATGTCTGTGTGTGTGTGTGTGTGTGTGTGTGTGTGTGTGTGTGTGTGTGTGTGTGTGTGTGTGTGTGTGTGTGTCTGTGTGTGTGTATGTGTGTGATACAGCATAAGCCCACATCTATAAGCCCCGCCAATACAGCTTCACACACACCGCCTGAGTCATACCCGTGTGTGTGTGTGTCTCCACTATTCTCCCCAAAACACAGGCGCAATCATTACAGAAATGATTTTCTTGTGTCTCAGCAGACCAGAGCAAATGGAAGTCTGATATATTGGCATTTCTGTATCAATGACTCCTGCTGATCAGGTGCAGGACGTTTTTTATTCCTGCGCTGCCTCAGTGTCAGTGTGTATTCTTAATACAAAGGTCAGCCTAAGTGCACAATCACTTTCTGGTTAGTGTGTGTGTGTGTGTGTGTGTGTGTGTGTGTGTGTGTGTGTGTGTGTGTGTGTGAGAGAGAGTCCTAGGCCCCCCACACAGAGACGTCAGTGTAACACACTCTGTGACCATCCAGATCAGCACTGCAGGAATAAGATGAGGTGAAATGCTGCTCGAGCATGCATACAGATGCAGACGTGTGTGTGTGTGTGTGTGTGTGTGTGTGTGTGTTTCTCTGTGTGTGCCTGCATGTTTAAGTTTGACTGTGAATAAAAATGCACAGTTGATTGGTTATGTGCATATAGAGTGATGTATATTTCACTTTGATCACAGATGTTGTGTGTGGGTATGTGGGCATGTGAATGTGTGTGTGTGTGTGTGTGTGTGTGTGTGTGTGTGTGTGTGTGTGTGTGTGTGTGTGTGTGTGTGAGTGTGTATGTATGTATGTGTATGTTTGATGTGGAAACATGGCATTGGATAGCATAGGCATTGTTGTTATTGTTTATATATATTTTTCCTCTCTCTCTCTCTCTCTGTGATGTTTTCTTCTAATCCCAGTGTCACACAAACCAAGCAGTAAAGATGAGATGACACATACATGTCTTTTATTTCTTTGTATGTGTGTCCATGTGTGTTTGTTTGTACTGTATGTGTGTGATGTGTTTTTCCAATCATAGGTGCCACACAGATGGCATGTCTGTGTGTATGTGTGTTTGTGTGTGTGTGGTATTCTAATGTGATCAGAGGTGTCACCCAGATGACACATGCATGTTTGTGTGTGTGTGTGTGTGTGTGTGTGTGTGTGTGTGTGTGTGTGTGTGTGTGTGTGTGTGTGTGTGTGTGTGTGTGTTTGTGTGTCTCTGTGTGTGTGTGTGTGTGTGTGTGTGTGTGTGTGTGTGTTTGTGTGATATTCTATTGTGATCAGAGGTGTCACCCAGATGACACATAAATGTGTGTGTGTGTGTGTGTGTGTGTGTGTGTGTGTGTGTGTGTGTGTGTGTGTGTGTGTGTGTGTGTGTGTGTGTGTGATTGTGGACAAAACTGCACATGTATCTGTGCTATCAATGGTAGGTTGAGATGTGTTACAAGGCTTGTGTTGGCCTATAATATAAAGGAGAACAGGCATGGTTTAAATAGAAAATATTTATTAAAGTCAAGAAAGTTGTAATGAAATGTAATGATAGCAATAGTCAGTATAAAAGCACTGCAACAAAAGTAAAGAAGTAGTGTGAATCAGTCAAGTAGAAAAAGCCAAACAAGAGCGCCGCTCTGCTGGTGGAGAGGAGGAACCCTGGATCTCTTCAATGCAGCCATTAAATATAGCAGCCAATCAAGCTTGATTAGATCACATGACCCAGTCACCTGCACACTCAGAACAAGAACCGAAAGAAGCCAAGAGGGGGCAGGAAACGGGCGAG
Source organism: Sardinella longiceps (assembly GCA_027497455.2). NCBI lineage: Eukaryota > Metazoa > Chordata > Actinopteri > Clupeiformes > Clupeidae > Sardinella > Sardinella longiceps. The sequence goes on along the minus strand of JAODXP020004674.1, from coordinate 7,540 downwards.
CCAGTAACAGATGCTACAAGAAACAGCAAATTTCCATCAC
>JAODXP020004672.1:0-40615 GCA_027497455.2 Sardinella longiceps | reverse complement strand
GATGCTATTCAACTCGGTTAAGTCTTGTGGTCATCATGCTAGCACTATTAGCATGCTAACTAGCATGGCTAGCATGCTAGTTAGCATTTTTGTTTTTTGATGCTATTCAACTCAGCTATGTCTTCTGATTATCATGCTAGCATTATTAGCATTCTAGCTAACATGATTAGCATGCTAATCAACATTTTGTTTTTTGATGCTATTCAACTAAGCTAAGTCTTGTTATCATGCTAGTCAACTTAACTGTTATGTGGGTCAAACTTCTCATCTAATTAACTGTTCAACCATTTAAACTGTCAGTTATCCAATTATGCCTCCAGTCATCTAAAAAATCCACTAAAAACAGCAACTACATTTTCAATGCACTCGTAATTTCTCTGAAATTGCATTCTCTAGTTTTTAAAATGCAATGCTGTTATTTTAACAGCATGGCCACGGCATACAACAACGGTCTATTTCTATTTCTGCTTCATAATGGCCAGTCACCGATGGTGCGCACTCAATTGTTTTTGCATGTTTTAGAAGATTAACTATTTAGGTTATCATATAAAATGTTGCGTAGGCCTATGCTTATAGGGCATGCATTTGGCCTACAATGCAATAAACATCGATGATAGGGACGTCGGGATCCCAAAGGCTGCAAAAGCAGTCCATATTCAGCACCTGTTGCGATGCTTTATAAGGTTTTGTTCAGACTGCACTCCAAATCTGATTTTTTTGCATATCTGATCAACATCAGATCTCTCTATCCCGACCGCGTTCACATTGCTTGTCATATCGGATCTCCATGTCCGCTAATCACCTGCCATATCCACGTGGGTTACTATGGTACCCTAACGCATCATGCCCTCAAATAATAAACAAAAGCGCGGAGGGTAGAATGTTGGTTGTTTCTCGGTCAGATGGTTAAGTGGGGCCGTAGCACACAGCTACAAGTGACAAGGAAGTATCAGAGATGCAAGAATAGCGTTACTCATCTTTATTTCAGTGCATCACTGCAGTCCAGCACAGTTGTTAGTTGCCTTTCTGATGCGTGGTTGAAAACTTTCACTGACGTTGCTTTCCACACGCGAGGTAAACTCCAGGTCATATGCAACTTGCGGCAAATCCATAACGCGCACTGACACGTTGTTGTAGCAAACGACACCGTTTTTTAAAAGGAGAATTAACATTAATCTCTCACTTCCGTCCATCTGCATTTCACGTGTTGATGTTTGTGTCACGTGACTAATGACGCAAGTGACACGGTGAAATCTTATCCCATGTAGAAAAGCTGTTCAGTTTGCAGCATATCCGATGTGAATCGCATTTGACACCACATAGGTAAGTGGGGCGTAACAGATTCGGAAAAATCCGAATTCATGTGGGTTTTCTCCTGTTCAGACCACCTGAAATCAATTCTAGATACAATCTGGATATGCAACAAATCGGATTTGGGATGCCAATCTGAACGAGGCCTAAAGGGCTGAATCACGTAGGCTCTGCCAAATGAGATAAAGCCCCTCTTCAGTCATCATAAAATGCATTGTAACAGAAACAAGTCTGAGAAGAAGGGTTTTCTCTGTTACAGTATGTGATGGTATGCACGAGAGTCACTTTGATGGCTACAATGTAACCTATCCTAGTTTTAGGGTCTAGTCTGGAGCGCAACGACACTGCAGTGAAGCCTAAAGTAACGTTAAATCATTATGTTGTAACATGGCCTGCTATAATGAAGGGGCTTGCAAGATCCATGCTGAAAAGAAATCAGAACATGGGGTTGATAATAAAAACCTATTATTTTTGTTGCGTTCCAGTGACAGCAGTCAAACATGACTTGGTAAAGTGAAACTAAGAACAACTTCACCCCGTCACATGCAGATCTGTATTACGGACATACATGGAAGGTGTCTATTGAAAAGACTATCAAGGCATATGAAAACGTAGGCTAACGTCCTCCATTTGGAAAATAATTTAGTTTTGCCCACGATGAGAACTCAGATTTCTGAAATAGCCCATTTTCTAAGTAGTAAGTTTAAATGAGGTGCAAACACAAACAAACCTAGATTAGGCAACTTTGCCATATCTGTCCTGTCAGTCCAGCATTCGCGGACAGGGCAAAGGTGTGACGTGTGAGAACCCCGAGAAAAACGCCAGGCGAAATAGAACACGAGAAGTTAAAAAAAAATCGCTTTGCTCCCGGTGTGCATACATTGTTGCGAATAATTCGTCCTCTGATTTTTTTTGCAAAATCGCATCGCTTTTCGCATCGCCCTAGGTGTGGAAAGAGCTTTAGATTTATAATATGTTATTAATGACACCTGAAGGTATCAGTTGAAAACATGTTTTTTTGTACCAGTTTGATTGCAATTTGAAGTGACCGAATTATCTTCTTATGACTATCTTGGCCTCCATCTTGAAAATGGCCCCTTTCCTAAAGTTTTCTTAGAATTGTAATGTTTTTAAGGCACCAAGAGGTATCAAAATCAGTTGAAAAATCTTTTGCATCATTTTTGGGGGTTATTAAAAAGGTCAAACTGAGAATGCCTCCACATCTTAAATCAAAGCTTATGTCATCAAGAACAAACCCTGAAATTTTCATGCTTCTTTCATGTTTGGCACAATTCTTATGATGATAAGAACTTAACAGCCCCACTATTGTCTGAGCAATGTGTGTTACCCTGTCCAACTGTTGTGTTTGTAAGCTTTTGTTTTTTGCCCTGCCCAACTGTTGTGTTTATAATCTATGGCAGCCCGGATTGGTAAAAGCTGTGAAATTTGACATACTGATTGGGCACACTGCCCTGATCAATCTCAGCAAATTTCATACTGGCAAACTCTCTAGCACCACCAACAGATCAAAGTTGGAAGTGCATTCATGTTTTGTAACTTCTGACCTGTGCAACCAATTTTCAAAATCTTAGCATCATTGGAATCCTTGAATCAAGCCAATTTAACTCTGTGACGTCATTTTCCGCCCCACCAAATTCTCCACCATTTTTGATTGTGTCGAAAGTGAAACCAAATCAACTATCACAAATTTTGTCCAATCAGCATGAAATTTGGTACACATCATCCTTTGACGGATCTGAGCCAAACTTGGTCAAATGTGAACTAACCCCATCCTAGGGCAATGAAAACAAATTTGATCCAGTTTCGCAACTGGGAGACGCTATGATTAGCGAAAAAGTGTTTCGGCTCATATCCCATGATGACTGAGTTAGCAACAAAATTCCACTGTATCTGATGTCCCATTTACTGTAATTGTGACGAGGGCTTTCCAGCCTATGAAATTCGACCACAAAGTCTACTACTGTAATAAATAGTGACAAGTTTCCAAATATAGTGTCAGTGAACTTTTTTCTAAGTTCATTTCTAAGTTACAAAATCCAAATGTTAAAATTACAAAATATTTATTTTTATTCTCAGCACATTAACTTACCACAATGTCTTGATAGTGTGTCTGACTTCTTAGGTAATATTGCGCTTGAAGGCTGTGAATGGCTGATGCCAGGTTTTGTGATGCCTGACATGAAGAAAATCATATATGAATAAAGAGAGTACTGTACATTCCTTATCTTAAAGTAATAAGCTGAACAATATGTGAAAAGAAATCACACCTTTTCTGTAGGCTGACTTTCAGCAACATTGAAGATCCATATCAAATAGTCTTTTTTCTCTTTAATATCCACAATTGCTTTCTTAAATATCCCCTAACATAAAAGGAAGAAATATAACACTATATAAGATTAGAATATATTTGTATCGTGCACAAATTCAAAATGAAATGCTCTCCCGGCAAATAATATATTTGAGAGTTTCATTTAGACTCCCCATCTTCACCAAGAATTTTAGAAGTTATTGTGGTGCTGGAACACCGAAATACATATTGCTGTTAGTAGGCTAAGTTTCTCTGTAAGTAAAAGTTATTGCAAGGGAAAAAGAAATTACAAACATTGTTGGGTATTTCAGGTAGCCAACTAAAATGTTCCTAAATTACAATGATGTAGGCCTAGTTAGTTGGGGTTTTTTTTCCATGAACAAGTTCAAAGCCTTGAATTCGGGAAAAATTCTTTGCCTTGTCATTTCGTGCACTATCTCAGACAAAACTACATAACTGTAGCAACACAACCTTCAGTTATGAATGACCGTCATTGTTCTTGAATGACCTGTGGCACAACTGCTGCTTTGACTCATCTCATGGATAAACAGCTGATAATCTTTATTACAATAAAGTGCACCCCTCAATAGCAGACGAGATAGCTAAACTTTTTTTCTAATGTAGCCCTAGGCTTGTGCAACAGAAAATACCTCTGCATGCCAACTGTGGCATGCGTACCAGCAGTTGCTGCATAAGATGCCACACTTTGGCGCCATCTTATGGCCATATTGCTGCCATTGCACATGTAGATCTAATTTGTTGAGTAGATGCTCCTCAAAATCCTTCACTTTTCTCTCTTTTTTAACTTGCTCTTTCTTGTCCACTGTACAGTTTATTGTGCTCAATCTTGAAATTCTGTTTATTTGTGGTGATAAATGTACCACCAAAGTGAAATTTTGATAATAATAAGTCTCTAAGTGTAAGGGAGGCCAGCTAGCTTGGCAGCAGTATGTGTAAATCCTCATCACCCAATTCCTTGGCGCTTCTAACAGCTGAGTTAGAAGCTCAGGCTTTTAGATCAGTTAGTTAGAGCATCCCACTCCCACACCGGGAGTTTGTAGGTTGCGGGGTCGCAGGTTCGAGAGGACTGCCGCAGGCTACATTGGTGCCGTGACCCGGATGGGAGTGAGGATTTGGAGGGTGAGTGTAACGGAGGCCAGCTAGCTGACGGTGGTCTGACTTCGAAGAGGCAGCATCTGGTGCAGATGGTACCTCCCTTGCAAACTGCCAGGAGGAGAGAAGTGTGGAGCTTTCCCACCACCTAAAGTTAAGTGACCCTTCCTTGTCCTGCCACTGTTTAGCGTTTTTTACTTTTTTTATTTATTTACTCTCTAAATATTATAACACTAAAGATTTTTCTTATATGGTTGTTGGTTTGTTCAATTTTGGATGAATTCACTAGCCTAGCATTCCACATTGGAATGAATGGGAGGCGGGACTTGGTATGTTTCTCCAGGTTTATTAATACCTCCATGGTCTAATCAACCTCTTAGTGGCGCAGCCACAACTATTAGACCTCTATTGAACTCTTACTCGATTGGTTGATTTATCCAAGGACTCAAAATGCTGACATTTGATTGGGTTATTACCTTGGATTATTATTATTAGATTTCCTTGCATATGCCTGAGGAAAATAACGATTAAAAGCTATTGTTTTTGATAATATATGATCAAGCCAGAGCTGCAAACAAATTTTGTTAGGCCTAATACCATTTGTATATATCACAGATGAAAACTTGTCTCCTTCTGATGTTTTTTTTTACAAAACAACACGAAAACGCACTCGGCCTGGTAAACTGGCAAGTCAGAGGACATGTTAACATACAGGGTTTAAAAAATTGCGGCAATAATCTATGTCACCTTGGCTAAATGAGAGATTACTCTATTTTGGGAAGGCTCCATGGGCCAGGTTAAATAGCTCAACAGGCCACATGTGGCCCCCGGGCCTTAGTTTGCCCAGCTCGTGTTACACGGCTATGCTTGAATTACTCCAAACTTAAAGGGGAACTATGCAACATTTCTAGTTCAATTTACCTTTATTTAGCAGCTTAAGAGTCATTGTGATGATTCTACAACAGTTTTTAGGTCAATTGACTGTTTCACCTTGCTCTACCTCCTCTCGGTGTAGCGGCACAGTTTTTGGGAGCTGTAGGGGGAGCTCTTATCGGTAAAAATGCGAACTCAAGCCGAGGAAACGAAGGCGCATAACGGCCGGTCCTTGGGTCTTTTCCCTAAACGCATATATGCTAACTTGGTTGGTATTGTGCCATTGTATTGAAAACAAGTTGTTAGCAATGTTTTTCTGAAGCTTTTGGGGAAAGAACGCCTGCAAGGAGCTCTGTGGCGAAAAATGTGAGCCTTAATCACTTTTTATGGCTTTTGAATGTGTTTCTTGGGTCTATACTGCTTCTACACACACTTCAAGTTGGATAAAAAGCCTCAATTGTTAAAATAGACAATTTACACTGTTAGTAACTGTTCAGCTGCTGTGTGCTTAAACCACCTGCATAGAATTGTCCTAACTACGTATGTCACAGGGTAAGTTGGGTGGGGTCCAACAACATTGGCAGCCACGTAAGCAGCTGAGGGCAATGAGAATGGATAATTGCAAAAAAGAGAGAGAGAAGTTGGCAGGCACTTTGCAGCTGAGAACAATGAAAATGATCAATTGACTAATTACAGGTGGTCTGTCATAGGCTACATGGGAAATACTCAATGTGTTGGCTGCAGCTGTCTAGTTACCTGGTGCACGCCCCCATGAGAAACAACCCATTCTGAACATTGGAGCTAAAAAAGTTAGCTTGGAAAAAGCGTAATATGGGACCTTTAACCTAGCGCAAACCGAAAGTAAAAATCGGTCCTGCAGAGTTGGATGAAATTTTCTGACAACTAGATGAATGCTTGATCAATTGATTGAATAGTCTACAGGTGCCAAGAGTGGTGCACTCTTATTTATTCATTTGTTCTGTTGTCACTTTGATCCCTCCACCCCCCAACCACACTATTGTGACTTTCAGCATAATGCTTTGTGCTGAGTCACTCGGATGGTCAGTCATTTTGTAGACAGACAGCTAAATTCTTTGCAGGCACTACACAATATCAGAAAATGTTATGAAGAGAAATGTTATGAAGGGAAAGTACCTTCCAGATAATGATAATAAATTCATTGAACTCCTTATTTTTGTGTAGGCCTATTTATTTCCTTTTTCACATCTGTCCATTTTAGGTGCAGCTCTTCATACATTTTCCGAAGCTCAAATTGATTGCAGGGGTCTGAGATGTCAACAAGGTCATCTCCTCCATATTCAAAATCCCTCTTTATCATTGCAGTCATTCTGAACAGGATAAAATGTTAGTTGAAATATAAATTAGTATGAATATATAAACCAGTGTACAACAAACAACTGTCAAAGCCATGATCTATTGATTTACCGCTTGAGGAGTTTGTCATATTTAGCTTGTATTGTTGAACATTGGATTCTAAAAAAAGAAGTTAGAGGTCAAATACAGATATTGAAGTTATTTCAGTAAAAGTGCGTCATGGGTTTCATGCAAATTGATATACTGTAATTATGTCAGGACAGAAAATATCATGAAATACCTGAACTATTTTTTACAAAATGTAACAGTTAACTTTCAACAAAGTATTTAAATAACTACTCACTTTAGATCTTCCAGTTGTTTTTGGTAGACATTAGCTGGGACTCTGCTGTATTCACTTATAGATAGATGCATACATATAAGGACACAAACAGAACGAGCAATGATCTCTGCTAAGAAGGAGTCCTACCATCGATCAGACACAGCAAACAGCAGGATGAACAGGAGAAAGGCAAGACTCGACTGTTTAACTCAAGAGAAAGTGTATTTCGCCAAATGGTGGAGTATAACTTTAAATGGATGTTGATAATTGACAGTTGTTCACAACTCTTCTCTCTATTGATGTTTTGCAACTGACGTAGCCTATCGATTGTTCCCGCCATGGCCGTGGATGCCAAACTTGGGAGTCGAGTGAGTGAGTTTTGCTTGCATTTTTTAAATAAATGAACATCTTGAGGATTCGTATCCTATAGGCTACATAATTCATTACCCAAGACCAGGGTTCCGGGTCCTGCCCTTGACGAGCCTTGTTCTGGCCCTGAATTAATTGATAACCCATCTTCCATGCCTTACAAACAAACTGCGGAACTAAGCGATTTTGTATTTAGAGCATTTAGAGGTTTCCATCAGCCCGTTTATTTCTGGATCAAATTATTACATAGCCTACATTACGGTACCCATAGGCTTTCTGTACACAAATGCTCTGTGTTAACTTACTTATCTGCCTGTCCAGGGAAATTGCAAGCCTCTCAAGTTTAGTGTTCAGTGAAAAGATAATTAGGCCTATTTCCTGTGTTGTGTCTTAAAAAAAGCTTTTAGTTAATCCTGTGTGATTGTGCTGGTAGGCTAGCCAGCCTAGGCCTACTTGAATGTTCAGTTGCCTTTTCATGTTTTACTCGACATATCATCGCTTGTGAAGCACAAATCTCAGTGATATTCTTATTTTCTGTTCATTCCTCTGAGGATTATTCTGATTGCTTACTGAAGTGGCATTATCTGATGCTGTTGTTGTTTGGGCGATGGCCGCTAGAGGGCGCAGGAGACCATTATAAATCATAAGGAAGATGTGAGTTTAGTTTTCTGTAGGCTTCATGTATGAAAATGTTTATTTATTTGTGTGTAATAAGAGCCAGAATAGTGCATTATTTCATACCAGACTGCTGATTGTACTGACACCTACTCTTTATGTTGGAGGGACAAGGGATTTAACTGAGTTTCTGTAGGATACTCTGATTACCATGATTTCCCTTGCCTTCTGACCTCCTAACAATCTGCCATAACCTTAAAAGTATCAGTGCTCAGAACCAAATCTTATCCTCTCTCCAGCATTAAGAGGTGTTGAATTCTCATCTTTTTGCCACATTTAGGTGAAGGAACATGCAAAAAGTACACATACTCGATGAAAATATGCAGCCCTTCTCAGGTCCTTGGTTATAAAATCTGGCCCTTATGAATTTCTAATTGAATAGCCCTGCTATGAGTCAAATGTCTTAATCAGTTGTTTTTATCGTCTTTTATGCATAACTTGCATTCTGACCATGGAGAAATCACTTTGACAACATCACAGATGATATACTGTTACTATCAGATCCAAATTGCTGCAATAGACAAAATAACAAAGGCACAGGAGAATATTGTTTACTTTGCTGCATAGACTGTTACTGTACTTACGCCATCCAAAACGACAGATCGTGTGGTAAAGATTATGTGCTTGCAGAACATCAATTAGAAAAGTGCAAATTCATGTTTTAATCACATTACAGTTAAATGCAATACTATTTCAGTGCAATCTCTTATAGCTGCAAGCAAAGGCTATTCCTGAAAGCATAAATATAGAATAAAACTTAAATTATTTAAGTAAATATCTTACCTCATGTTTGCATGAACATCTCCTGATGATGATTTGACAAGTTGAGACATTGCCTTTTAAAACATTAAAGAAATGTATTTTTTGGGCTATAACAGGGTGTGGACGTTTCCTTCGTACTGCTGGAACTACTCTCCATAATATTTCAGACTGAATGTAAAGTGTCTGCTCACTTGATTTAAAATGTTGACACACCCACTTGAAGAGGTTTTATCATGGGTGTGGCTATATTTGTATCTTACTTTATAAATGTATGCACATACTCACTACTGTTTCAGATAACATGGCAGACTCTTTTGTCTTTGTCGCCATAGATCTTGGCACAGCTTATAGTGGATACTCCTTTGAAATAGGTGGCACCCATTATGAGCATTACAACTGGGGAACAGAATTTGGAATTTTTTCCTGTAAGACACCTACCTGCATTTTGTTTGACAATGAGCAAAACTTTCAAAGTTTTGGCTATAAGGCTCTGGATGAATACGGAACAAAAGCATCTTCATCTAAATCCTATTTTTTTTGAAAATTTCAAAATGACCCTCTACCAAAACAATGTAAGTACAATCATATTGTGATTGGTGTGGTAACTCATCAGCTAGTATGTTTTGTTTTTTGGGAAGACATTGATTTTGAGTCAAAAGTTTTGACATTGAATGCTGATAATGTGTTTAAAATATTTCAGGATATCCATGACGATTATGAACTGACAGCAACCAATGGGGCAAAAATGTCTGCCTTGAAAGTGTTCTCACAAAGTCTGAGATTCCTGAAAGATCATGCACTAACAATAATTAAGAACACATCAGAAGTGACTGAAGAATCTGATGTCACTTGGATAATTACAGTGCCAGCAATATGGAGTAATGCCGCTAAAGGTTTTATGAGGAGAGCAGCTATTCAGGCAAGACATTTACTTCAGTTCAATCAGTTCAAGTAAATTTGTTGATTCAGAGTAATTAGAGTGCATGAAAATGCTGTTATCCTATTTCTTCTAATTAGCTCTAGTGCATGAACAGACAGAATGAGGTGAAAGGAGAGAATGCACTGTTCTGTTCCTCTTTTTTTCTTTTTCACATTTTACTTAATCTGTTTAATCTTCATTCAAATTTACTATTTTCATCTTTGTAACTCATATACTTTTCATTACACTGTGAAATAAAAACTAAAATGTTTTTTAATAGATTTAACATAAAACTTCTCTATGATATCTCAATAGGGCCATTCATAATTCATAATAATTCATAATTATTAACCTACCTATTTTAGCTGTTCAAACTACTCAACTGCTTAACTGTTCAGCCGTTCACATTGTCTGATATCAGCTGCATCCAGGAATCTATATTAATCTGTAACCTACCTACCATCCTAGAAAAAACCTAGCAACAGCCTAGAAACCATTTCCACAGATGCAACTTAGTAACCAAGGGTCTGTTTCCCAGTTGCTAACTTAGTTAGCTAGTTAGTTAGTTCTGAATATGTTTGTGTTCCCCAATTGGCCAGACTAACGAACTTCCTTTGTTGACATTGACAACCAAACGAACTATGGTGATCTCCCAAAAGTGTAGTTCATCGTAACTTTATGGTTAAAGCAGAGAACTTTTAATGGGGGGAAAACAAGCACTCTCTGGTGGTATTGCAACTTGAGGGCTCGAGAGAGTATTAGCCCTTTTCCACCGGGCATTTTAGTATCTACTTAGCCCTACACTACTCTACTCTACCCGCTTTACAGACCGTTTCCACCTGGCATTGTAGCCCAGACCCGGTCCCATTTTCGGTACCTGCTTTGAGCAGGTACGAGCCGGGCTGAGTAGGGACCTTCTCGTGGCTGCTGGCCGCTGATTGGACAATCGACTGACGTCATACACGTGACCACGACTCTGCTGAGCAGAGTTTTCAACATTGTAACATGCTCCAAATTTCAACCCAAAAGCTATGCAACATCAGTGAACATCTTACAACACACAATGGTAGTGTGACTTCAAGTGACTACAAAAGTGGTTGAAACAGTTCTTGTGAAAGCAGCCACTTAACGTTACCTGATTGTTTATCCTGGCTTCCGCTACTTTACTCCCTTGCAGAGACGAAAACTTGTGTTTTACAAGAATCTCCAGAATCTTCCTTTTTGTGTTCAAACATTGCTAACCATGTTACAATAGCCTGTCATGACACATAAGCCTTACAATACCCATAATGAGCATGTACAACATCAACGTCGTTAGGTCCATTTTGGGGGCTCAAGCCCCCTAAATTTCCCCCAAGCCCCCCTAATGCTGGGCAATCTCCGGACACCATCGGATTCAGTAAGCTCCAAGCTGTCCAAAGTCACTAATTGCTATGATAAATGGTCCACGAGAAAATCCACTTCAAGTACATGTGAAATTTCTTAAATTCTCCAGCTCTGCCTGCCATCCACTGAGAGCATTTTTTTCTTGTTGTAACTGATGACGAACTATGCTTCAAATTGAGCAGGAAAAATAGTCTTATCTGAAGTTTGGTAGGCTACAGTCTGATCCAGCAAATTTCTAGGCAACATATTCTCCAAAAGACTGAACTATGAAATATAATTTAGCCTGTAGTCTATGCCAGATTAGTTTGTCCTACATGCGTTGATGGACATATTTATTTGCTATAGCCTAGCATATATTTTAGTAGCTATTGTATTCTCATTTTGCAGAATAAATGTTTGAGAAACTTTCATATTTGACTGCATCATCAGATTTCTCTAGGATTTGAACTAAGCTAGTTGTTACCATTGTTGTATTTTTCTCAGTGCATTAGACAGAAATAAATAGCCTATGCAGCTATATTTAGAATAGAAGAGCTTAGTTTTAGCCTAAAAATAGCCTAACATATGAGATATTCTGATAAATGTCCTTCAAGTAATAAATAGTTGTCAATATACACACATAAAGGCCTACACTGTATATAATTTATTGGCATCAATATCATATTGCCCCTCTGGGGCTAAGCCCCCCTTGACTCTGGATCCTAGTGACGTCCATGATGTACAACAAAGCTATCAATATCTTTTCTATCTGTATAAGATAAGTTGCTGGGTTGCCATATCTGAGTATCTGATATCTTTGTGCAAGCACCATGCAATAATTAAAGGTTTATTCAAAAGTGAAACTAAAAGCATTTTCACTGGATTCACTGTCCCTGTTTTCATTGAAAATGTACTTCTATTAACAAATATAAATTAATTTCACTTTTGAATAAATCTATAATTTCGCTAGATGCATATAGCAAGATCTGGCAACGTAAGAACACATTGTGAAGAGACGTCTTTTGTGCTGGCATTACAGCTATTGTAAGGCTCATGACAGGCTGTTGTAACATGGTCAGTAATGTTTGCACACAAAAAAGGAAGATTTTGGAATATGTTTCACGTCTGCAAAACAAGTTTTCGTCTCTGCCATTGAAGGAGTAGTTGTAGCAGAATTGACTTGGATTAGCTGAAGCCAGGATGAACAGGTATGTTGCTGCTTTGACTAGAAAACTGCTTTAACCACTATTTTAGTAATTTGAAGTCATACACTCTTCAGTTCTGCGTTGTAAAGTGTTCACTGATGTTGCACAGCTTTTGGGGTGAGATTTGGAGCGTGTTATGATGTTCAAAACAGTTTAAAATTCTGCCCCAATGGGTTAGCTGTCAGCGCTAATTCACCAGTGCTAATTCTCCACTAATTTATGTCACTGAAAAGTGACATTACTGCGCCCAACCCACTAAAAGTCATTCAGGCCCAGCTCATGTTTCTCTTCAATAGAAATGCGAGCCAAGATCGGGGTAGAGTAGATAAGGCCAAGTAGGTACGAGGCTGAGTAGATACTATCCTGTATGGAAAAGGGGCATAAGTGAAGAATTATTGGGGTTTTATGGAGGTGCACTCTAATGCTGCATTTCTTCAGATAGCCTATAATTAAACGCATAGGACATAGGTATTCATAAGTTTAATTTTTGATTGAAAATCCTTGTCTAGGTACGTCCTCCCTCAAGACACTTTATTTAAGTGAAACTTTTCAACACAAACTCATTGATGTTGTTCATGTCATTAAAACTCCATAACTCACAACTGTGTCAGTGAACCACAACCTAGCAACCACCTCAACAGCCTAAAAACCTTTTACACTGTTGCGATCTAGCAACCTCTCTAACAACCACCATACCAACCCTAACAACTGCCTAAAAACCACCTAAGATAGCCAAGCAACCACATCAACAGTTGCAAATTAGCAACTAACATAGATAATTTGCATTTTCATGCACTCAGTACATTTTGTAGTTACAAATTGGTATTCAATTTCAGGCTGGAATTGCGGATGCTTCAGAACCTGACAGGCTCATTTTTGCTTTGGAGCCAGAAGCCGCTTCAGTGTATTGCAAAGAGCTCTCAAGTAATGAATTTGAAGACAACCAGAGGCTGGACAAGTCACCTGGAACACAGTACATTGTGGCTGATTGTGGAGGTATGTCTTATTAAAAATGGCAGATCATTTTATTTAATATTTGAATATCAGTTGTCAGAAAGCTTTTTGGCAACCTCCAGGAAGATTATACAAGTTTGTTATTCCAATTTTACAGTTGGGACCATTGACATCACTGTGCATGAAATGCGAGCTGGAGGCCTGCTGAAGGAGGTGTACATGGCATCAGGAAATAATTTAGGAGGACAAAACATAGACATGAGGTTGAAGTCCTTTTTACAGAACATATGTGGTAATGACTGTTGGGAAGACTTAAAAAGAAATTACACTCGTGATTTACAGGATTTAATGTTCAAGTTTGCCAGGGGAAAGTGTTCTGAGGAGGCAAAGGGTTTCAAATTCATTTGTACCCATAATTTAACAGAGCTCATCAAGAAACACAACAAACAAGATGTAGAAAGCTTTTTCCACGCATTCCAGGATATAACATGGGATGATGGTGTAATAGAAATATCACCCTCAAAATTCAGGTCCTTTTTTGATGAAAGTTTGAGCGGCATAGAGAATACCCTTGAAGAAATTATAAAGAAACCAGAATTAGACATTAAATACTTGTTGCTTGTAGGGGGGTTTGCCTCATCCAAAATTTTGCAGAATTACATTCGAGATAAGTTTGGCAGCAGATGTGCAGTGATGTGTCCTTTACAACCACAGCAGGCAGTAATAGCTGGAGCAGTTAAGTTTGGGAAAAATCCAGGATTAATTGCGTCACGGATTAGCGCTTATTCATATGGCATTGCTGTAGCTGTACAACTTGATCAAAAGTCAAAACCTCAGTTAAAACATGAGGATAGGATATTCACAAGCGTTGATGGGGTGGCATTCATTCATGGGGTCTTTGAAAGACTGGTAATGGTTGGTGAATCGGTCCTATATAATGAAACTAGGTCTTACACCTTTTCTCCAGTAAATAGCACTCAGAAATCTATGACCATTACGTTCTACAGGACATTAAAACCAAATGCAGAATATGTTGATGAGAGAGGAATTTATGATGAAGGTTCCATGACTGTTCCCATGCCTATTATTAAAGGAGGTTTGAATCGCAAAGTAAGGATGAATGTCAAGTTTGGGTTCACGGAGATCAGAGGTACTGCAACAGACTTAACTTCCAACAACACAGTGACAATCGATATTAATTTTATGAGAAAGTCAACTGGGTCATTTAAAACCAACCATTTTCAGATTCATTTGCCAGGTTTCCCTTGTGGAGAAACCTGAAGAAAAAACATGTAAAGAAATCTCAATTATTATGTAGGCATCGCCTATAGTTTCAAAATTACGGCCCTTTGAATCATGAAGTCTACGCATTTTGGTCAACATTCCTTAATTCAACATACATTGCTTCATCAATATACAATGAATTACATTGAAATTGTGTAAATAGAATGACCTTTTCCTGCAGCTTCCAAAAGTCCAATCACATTAAACCTATCTTGTGTATAGGCCTATTTCCCCCTTTAAGGCTATGAAAACCCATAACCATTTTGAGTTTTTTTTTTCTCATTCAAAATGTATGCATTTGTACACATTTGTTTTTCTGATTTTCTTGTAGTCATATCTGGACTTTGATCATGTCATGATTGGTGTTTGCTGTTCTTATTATCGTACTAACAGAATACTTTTTTCAAATAGGCATAATTTTCAAAGGATGCCATGTTCAACTTTACTTTTGACCATGTGGACAGTTTTTTTTTTTTTTTTTACCATGTAGTCATATGTATTCAAATATGATCTAATTCCATTTTGTTGCTGAGCTCCTTATTGAGATTATTTAAATTAAAAGATGAATTGTTTAAATGTTGTCTCCACACTAAATTGGAAGGCTCTTACAATATCTCTTGGGGCAGCTGTAATAAATTCAATGCAAGTCAATAAAATCAATAGTTGAATGATTTCAATTGAAGTGTCAAAGTTCTCAATTAGAGTGCACTGTTATAATATAGAAGAAGCCGCCAGATGCTTTGCATGCACTGTAATAATAATGCAATGCATGGTCTAGTTCCGGTGGCCACTTATTATTTGAAGACAATGATCATGGAGGCGTTTTGTAAATCACAAGATTGTGAACAACACTTTTGGGCTTTCATCTGATGTAGAATATTGTAGATCAAGATAAAGCAGGTGTAGTAGGTTACTAACTTGAGGATTTTGGGCAGGAATAGTAAGCACAGAGAATCAGGATTACTTCATTACTCTGCTTTATTGAATTTATCTCCTGAACACCCCCTTTTATAGGGACATCTCCCCTCTACATCCCTCCACCCTCAACTATTTCCCTCACATCACTTCCCACAAATCATTCTTAATCTGATAAAACACTTCAAGGGCAACTTCAGTCAAATTTAAACAAGAGTTATATTACTCAAGCTACTCAAGACAAGCCAGTACTGCTTGATTCTCTGCTCAAAGAAACCAATAGGAGTGGACCTAAATTTCTTGCTTGAGCAATATACAGTAGCTCCTCTTACATTCGTCCTCCTCATTAAAAATGATTGTTCCCATTACATAAAATCTCTGGTAGTGAGTACATAAAATGACTAGAGTACAAAATATCACAGCAGGTCGAAGTTGCACTGCGTGTAAGAAAACACATAACCACCTTATCCAGTCAACAGGTAGCCCTTGAACATGAAGTGTTTGTGTTGTTTTTTTGTTTTTTTTTTTAAATGTATCATAAAAGCATAAAAAACCTGTCAATGTCGCATATGAACATGGCATTTTTCTAACAGCATCAGAAAATCACACAGTATTTATTTCTTTTTCTTCTTAATATAACCACCACCCTACAGTCCCTTGCAGGGTAGATGGTAGGCTATGTCACAGCATAACACACTGTGGCCTACAAATAATCCGTCCCGATTTAGTAGTGCATGTTGCACCTGATTGTATGGACTTGTTTCACACCTGAACATTCCGACATTCCATTGTAGTAAACTGAACATTCTATCATTGAAATGCATTGGATTTATGCCTCTTTCTGACTTGAGTGATAGCATTTTCCCGAATAGATAGAAGCCTGAATAGATAGAAGCTTCATACACATACATGTAAAACCACTTTTATCTATTCGGGACATCCAAATTTGTGGGCTTCAAATGTGTATTATTTGAAAGAAAGTGAATTTAGACAGGTTTTCAATGTTATTGCCCATTTTTTTCAAGTCTGTAAAGGTCTGTAAGCATGTTTATGGAGAATAACTCATAAGTCAGATGCTGCTGCGGGCCACTCATTTGGTTCTTGCGGGCCTGATCTGGCCCACGGGCCGCCATTTGGGGACCAGGGCCCTACAGTATGAGTATGTCCAAATGTAATTTAGAGGTTGAGAAACGTGTTAAAGAAAACGTTTTTTTTTTTTTTTTTAAGCACTGTAGCCTCATTTCTAGAGTGTCTAGGATGGAATAGAATGATACGCCGCCAAAATATTAATGATTGATCCAGTCTCTGCTATATGGATCATTTAGAATCTATTAAGTCTGAGTCTGTTAAGAATGGCTTGCTTTGTGCATGTCTTATAATGTCCTTAGAACAACCTTAAATGTTTGTTTTTAAAAATATGCTACGCACCAAGTGGTCTATGATGTTACAAAACAAGTACTGTAGCGAAATACAGTTCCTGAAAAGTTTTATCAGTTTTATGTAGCATTCTTAACATTCTGGAACATTTTGTAGTGATAGCTCAGCTAGCTCAACATAATGGCAAATAAAACTGTACAGGCTATGGAGAGTTATAGCGTAGGTCACTTCTCTCCGTCTAACTTGCGAGTTAGTGCAGAAAAACTCCCAATTAATGACGTATGGGACGCATTGGTAGGAAACATTCGATCTGTCTGTTTAGACTGCTGTCACATCAATACATATCCGATACGTATCTGATTTATGACCACATATGAAAGAGGCCAGGATCTGATCTGGACGAATCAGATTCCATGTGACTTTTTTATGTTTACACTGTCGGAATTGAACTGCCAGTGTAAACGCAGCCCAAACGTTATGGTTTCCATTGGCTATAGATTTAAGATTTTCAGAATCTATGCATTTTTAATCAAAACAGCAAGGTATTATATCGACCCAACCACAAGCACTGACATGCAGTCCTCCTTTCAAATTTCTCACTTGATAAGACCTACAGTACATAAAAACTTGTATGATAGTAATGGTCAGCTTCATGGTAATAGTGTATGATGGTAATAGTCAGAGCCTGGCCAAGGCATACGCAACTTAGGCCGATTCATTTATTCCGTGATAACATCCTGTTAAAGATTTACTATTAGAATGGGAGTCCAGTCAGTATTTGTATCACTTGCTCATTCTTTATACCTCAGTCATGGTTTAGGCTACTGCACACTAATCTCTGATTTCTCCCAACAATCTACTGGAGTTTGTGTAGCATTGTATTTTTATTTCATTCTTCTTATTCAGGCATCATAAAATGTTTATGTTTACCACAAAAAAAACAACAACAACGACCTGCAATATATTTAGAACAAAGCCTCCTGCATAGCGGAGCCATAGCGCAGTTACTAATCCATCACGTAAGAATCCTATTCCACTTGTTTGAATAGAGAATATGCATAGCGCTGAAACTTCACTCCATGGTTTGCTTTACCAACAACACCTTACTGTATGCAATCGTCTAGCCATTCCATGTGGTCAAGTAGGTAATATGCGTACCGCTGAAAATCCACTCCACGTTTTGCTTTTGGAACAATGCAAGTCAGTAAGTGAAGTGAATCGTGAGAGTAGCAGTGTTGGGTAAGTTACTTTAGAAATGTAATGCATTACAATTACAAGTTACCTCATCAAAAATGTAATTGTAGTGTAGCTATTTTGATTACTTTAATAAAGTAATGTAACAAATTACATTTGATTACTTTTTGATTACATTTCTATGGTTTGGACAAATATTTTTAATTTTCAAGCAATTTTGAGTTTTTGAAACTTGGGTTAAACTTCACAGATTATTCAACACTCACTACCGCTAAAATCCTTTTAAACTCCTTCCACATAACCACAGCAGTGTCAGACTTCACTAGGAGCAAAATAGTTAAAATACTTGGTGAACATCACTGAATAAGCAGGTTTCTGCTCGTCTGGGATTGCTGGATTATAATTTTTTTCCAGCAATGGACAGGCCTACATTGTTGTTTCTATGTGACAATGAAGGCCTCCTTGCTACTGCAGTTTAAACCACTGAGATAACACCTTTGCATCCTTGCAACAGTTCTCAGAACAGTTCTCACTCCCCAAACATCATTTTTTTTAGATACCTACAAGTACGTAGTTTTGTTCGCACAACATTCTCAAATTTCCCCAACTTGCCCAACCAGTCACCTCTTGATAGTCTTTTCAAATGTAGTTATTCATTGAAAGGGTTAATTTCAGATATTTATAATCAACTCCTCTGCATGCGTCTAGATCCACTAATTCCCATAAAAGCCTTGTGGCAGGAGGATTTGGGGGAGGAGTTACCTGAGGATTTGTGGGACGGGATTCTTAGCCGTGTCCACAAGTCTTCAATATGTGCGCGCCATAGTCCAATTCAGTGCAAAATTCTGCACCGAACGTATTACACCAAAGAGAGGCTGGCTAAGATCTACAAAGATATATCTCCTGAATGTGACCGATGCAAACAAACCCCAGTCAATTTAATTCATATGCTATGGCTTTGCCCATCTTTATATACCTACTGGGCAGACATTTTTAAAACTATTTCAGACATTGTTGGAGAAACGGTGGAGCCGAATGCTCTCACTGCACTGTTTGGCGTCTCTTCTTTTGTACCTTCCCTATCAAATCCAAAAGAGATGGAATTGCCTTTGTCACCTTATTAGCAAGAAGACTTATTTTAACTAAATGGAAGTTAATAACCCCCCTTGTCATGCACGCTGGTTGGCAGATGTTCTTTATTTCCTTCAGTTGGAAAAGATTAGACTCTACAAGGAGTACTTCTCAGAAATTTTGGAAGATATGGGGCCCATTTTTTCATTATTTTGAGAGTACTAGTCTCTCACATATCCCTGACTAAGACAAGACTGGCTTAAATCTGGCAATATGCTGTATCCTATTTTGAAGCACCTTACTGAATTGGGAAAATGTGTGCCTGTGTTTTTGTACTCCTTATTACTGACTGTGGAGTTTTTTTTTTTTTTTTTTTTTGCTGTTTTTTTTTTTTGTGGTTTGTTTTAGTTGTTGTATTCGTTCATTTAGATTTGTTGCTTATATCTCTATGTTAACAAAAAGGAAATATTTTCATATATTATCTTTAAACTGATTTTGTACTGTACCTGATAATTAATAAATAAACCTGGGAAAGAAAAAAAACCCCACTGAGATCCAGTAACTAGTGAGTGGTGTTGCCAACATGATGGGAGCAACGTTTTAGCCTCGTGAGATGAAACTGATTTCGTGAGTTTCAGGTCTTCACTCGCAGCTCAGTCTGGCTACTCTCCATTGATGAGAATTTGGAGCAGGTTGCCAAACAAATGAACCAATCAGTGTTGGCTTTGAGGCGGGTTGAGGTGTAGCACAACGAGAAACGGGTTAGTACGTCATATGCTTCGTTGATCTGATTGGTTGATTTGGCCTGTCTATCACCAACATAGGTGGTGATAGACAGATGCCTTATCCAATCAGCCAAAACTAAACAAACGAAAACAAAACTAACGAACCAAAACTTCTTCAACGGATGGTTCCCAGATGAGTTGCGGGATTGCTAACCTGACTCCGCCAGATGGACTTGCTCCGGCAACTCCATCTGGCGGAGTCAGGTTAGCAATGTTTAGCTGTAAATGGAGGACGTTTTACCAGAGACACTTAGAAGGACTTTGGTTTTACTCATGACGTAGCCTACACATAGACAAAATTTCTGCTGAAGATATTGAGATGTAACTGAAATGGTAATCCTGAATACTTCTTGAAGTAACTGTAATGCAATTACACATTTTTTCAAAGTAAAGTAACTGATTAATGTGACTTTTATTTTGTAATTAAATTACGTAATTTTGTTACATATGACGCATTACTCCCCAACACTGGAGAGCAGTAGACCTAAAAGTGCAGAATCCTGAGGAGGTAACATAACGTCAGCTCACCTCACAAAGTATCTTTGGCTGAAACCTTCAGAAATTCTCTTTGTTGTATGTCCTCAAAATTAACTCCAGGCCACATCAAATGAATGTTCAACTAAAAGATTAAGTAGGCTATAGTAGCGCAGTCTTATTAAGGGTAGCCTATTCTTGGTTGATGAGTTGTATGAAATATTTGCTCCTTCCACAGACATTGGACATGAGGAAGTTTTTCTAATCTAGGCTAAATTCTAGACCACATGGGCAAAATTCGGCCTGGGGTCTGGATGCAGCCCCCGCTGTGCTTCAATGCGGCCCCCGTGATGCCCTTACAATTTGGAATAAAAAAAAAAACTCAAGATGAATGCAGTAAAGAAGCGATAAGCTGTCTCTGACAGTTGAGTATCTAACAAAGAATGGACACCAAAATATTTTGCTACGAATGTGTCTCAAAGGTGATCTGTTTGAAATGTCAGGGAAGCATCTGTCTTCAAAGAATACAATATTAGCAAACTCTTCAATACAAAACATGCTAATAATGCCCTTAATTTTTTTTTTTTAATCTTTACAAAGCAGTCCAAAAGTGAGCTGTATGTTGTCTCAAAAAATTGTCAAACACAGCAAACCATTTTCAGATTCATAAAAGACTATATGGTAGAGGTTGCTATTATTACACTAGTCTACAATAATTGCGTCAAATTAATTTGTACCATTTAACTGTGTAATGTTTAATTGCAGTCATCTAAGGTGTGGCCCTCCGCTTACTTTTCCAAAGTCTATGTGGCCCTCAGACTAAAACTGTTGCCCACCATCAAAATGGATTTGTGAAGAACAGGCAAGCTTTTCATAATATACGACGGGCATTAAATATTATACATGAAAAAAAAGACGCTAAAGATAACTGTATACTGTCTCTAGATGCCGAAAAGGTGTTCGACAGAGTTGAATGGCCTTATTTATTTGATATCCTCTGTCGATATGGCTGTGGCCCTAAATTCTATCAGTGGGTCAAATTATTGTACTGTCAACTACTAGCTGAAATAATCACAAACAACTTAATTTCAGAACCCTTCAACCTGTCACGTGGTACGCGGCAAGGCTGCCCCTGGTCCCCCCTTCTATTTGTGATGTCAATTGAACCCATGGCAATAGCCATACGAAACCACCCTGGGATAAAGGACATTGATATTTCAGGTCAGGAACATCACATTTCATTATTTGCAGATGATGTACTTTTGTACCTTTCAGATCTAAAAAACACAATGCCTACTCTGATAAACCTGATAAGTTATTTTGGGTCCTTTTCAGGATATAAGATCAATCAGTCTAAATCTACAATTCTTTTCCTCAATGAACAAGAAAGAAATAATCCAGTAATACAACATCCCTTTACAGTGTCTAAAAAAGGCTTTAAATACTTGGGAATTATTCTCACACCTCAAATAAAAAATATAGTCCCACAAAACTATGACCCCATTATCTCAAATGTAAACAATTCTCTGAATAGATGGATGTCTCTTCCCCTCACATTAATAGGTAGAATCAATGCCATTAAGATGAACATTCTCCCCAAATTTCTATATTTGTTTCAATCAATTCCTCTCCCTCCTCCGCCAGCTTTTTTCTCTACTATGAAAAAAACATTTACAAATTTCATCTGGAATAAAAGACGACCAAGACTCCGCTTAACCCTGCTCTATCTACCCTATGATAGGGGGGACTGCAGTTACCCAACCTTCTATGGTATTACAGGGCTGCTCAAGTTAGAGCTGCACTCTTCTGGTTCTGTAATCCCTCAAACCAGCCATGGGTTCAGATAGAAGAACAAAGAGCCAATGGGCTAACCTTAGACAGATATTTATATTCCAACTCTCCCAAAAAGCTTAAACAGAACACAATCAATCCATTTGTTAAAAACACAATCATAGTTTGGCATGAGTCACAGGAAATGGTTGGAGAGCCAAGGGATATATCACACTTCTCTCCTATTTGGGGCAATGCAAGGTTTACACCAGGTACATCAGACCCTGGTTTCAAACTTTGGGCACAGCTTGGTTTACAGAAAATTTCAGATCTTTTTATGGACAATACACTTATGACTTTTGATTATTTGAAAGATAATTTTAGGATTCCTAAGAACCATTTGTTTAAATATTTTCAAATAAGGAGTTTTATCCATTCTAAGAGCCAGTCATATCAGCCTCCCTCTTTAAATGGTTTAGAAGAATTGATAACACCAAATCCCTATGCTAAAGGGACTGTATCTAAAGTATATGGTAGATTTCTTATGTCATCAAGGGAATCCTCAGACTATAAGAGTGGCCTGGATAGAAGATTTCCAAAAGGATATTTCAGAATCAGAATGGGAAATGGCATGCCACCAAGCTCAAACTATGACTATTAATAGCAGATTGAAGCTAATTCAATATAACTGGCTCATGAGAACATATATAACTCCTGAAAAACTCCATAAGTTCAACTAGGGCTGGGCGATTATACGATCTCGATTAGGGATCGCGATCAAATTTAGTTCGATCACGGTGATCAGCTGTGGGCATATTTTCTCGATCACGTGCGTTACATGTTGGAAAGGTGCGCGCCAACTGCTGCTAGCAATCAAAGTTCCCTGCACCGCTGTGAGCAAGCCTTTACCAGAGAGAACTTAGCCGTCGTTTCGGGTATTTATGAAGACACACGCATTTCTATCATCTTTAAGAAATTCTGGGAGCATTCCATAGTTAGATGTTGGTACGCGGACAGCCACGAGTGAAAGTCTTGCGCGATCGTTAAAAAAAAAAATTAAATTGCAAGTGTAGAGTGTTGTTGACGGCAAAACAGGCGAGGAAGGGAGAAATAGTGGGGTACATTTAGCGGTTGCAACGTTTATCTACGGTTCCTTATGCGAGACATAAAAGTTTTTTCCGACGTTTTATCATTTTCAACTCCAGATTCTTTATTGTAACACATACGACAAGAAGAGTTGCTGTTTTAGCCACAACTCCCGCTTTTAGAACTTCCAACACAGCGGCGATGCTACCGTCTCTCACGCTCTCGCACCTGCGCGCGTGTACACATCACACACACGCACGCAGGCACACCTAAACTCCACCCCTTAATTCCTCAAAAGGCACATAGCAACCTAGGAAATTTAACAGATAACAAAACATCATTATCACACAAACTTGCAGGAGTATGCTCATGCATTGTATGCATCACACCATATTTCACCTTGTCTGATAGAAATTACAGTGATGTGTATCATGTTTCTGCTATACTATATTTGAAAGGCAGTTTATGACAGTTTATGAAAGTTTATGCATTTTGGGATACCATAATTGCAATAAATTAGATCAATAAATTGCAGTATCTGTAGGCTGTTTGCAATTGCATATGAGCCAGTGTAATGACAAGATTCCAGTTATTTTAATTAGTTTAAAATTAAAATGTATTTATTTGTACTTTTTTTGGGGGGGGGGGGGGGGGGGGGTTATATCATTCATGATCGTGATTAAAAATCGAGATCGTTCAATCTGAGAAAAAAATCGTGATAACCTTTTTTTCCATATCGCCCAGCCCTAAGTTCAACTCTAATATTCTGGACTCCTGTTATAAGTGTATGACAGAGAAAGGAACCTTGTTTCATTGTATCTGGGCCTGTAAACATATGCAAGGATTTTGGAAAAGTATAATGGAGACTATTTCTTGCATTATTCAGAAAGAAATTCCTGTATGTCCAGTAATCTGTATCCTTGGCCTTATCCCTGAAGAATTATCACTCAGATCACATGAAAACAAATTGATCAAGCTCTGCTTACTACAAGCAAAACGTGCAATTGCCAGACAGTGGAAAAATGTTTGTGTTCCATCTGTAACTCAATGGGTTAATGAACTGTCCTCCTGTTTAGCGGTCGAAAAGCTGAGCCATATTTTCCACAAAATTTGGGACTCATTCATTACATTTCTGGAAACCAGATCTATGGACATAAACCCTCAATTGTCACAATAACACATGAGACTGTACCCTAATACTGTATTGTATATGTTTTCTCTTTTTTTCTCTCTCTTTTTCTTTCCTTCCCTTTCCTTTTTTTGTCCACTGATTTTTTTTAAACTATCATTATTATTTGACAAATACTAATGTTTATTTACTTCTTTATTTTAATAGTTGGCTCAGGTTAGTGGGTGGGTTATTGGGAGATGGGTAAGACAAAGCTTATAATTCTGTCTGATGTATTTGAATACACACAATGAAAATTGTTGGATGTTTAAAAACAATAAAAAATAAGGATACAAAAAAAAAAAAAACTGTTGCCCACCCCTCAAAATCTTCCAACAACAGGACAGGATTCCTTTTTGTAGTCTGATGGAAATATACAGTAGCCTAAATTTAGATGGCTGGCCAGTTTTAGGAGATGTATCAAGCTATCTTAATGTAGTAGGATTATCATTTAATAATTCAAATCCAACTCCTCATTGTGAAGAATGAGTCTTCACTGATGATGTAAGTTAGGCGTATTATTGATTCACTGCTTGAAATAGCAAACATAGTGAGTGAATCATGCGGGGCTATTTCTGTTGTGTACCAACATAAGGCTTAAGCTACGCCTACCAATTTCTGTGATATCAGCAATAATTGAACTTTCACATTAAAAAAAAATATTGCGACTATTGTATAAAACCATAGCATCCAAAACTTTTGTTGTCTAGTATTTTAGTTTCAGTATTTTCATAAAATGGTGTTTTCTGACATGTAGTTTTTAAAATCCAATTAATTAAAACAATTAATGAAACAAGTAAATATGTTGTTTATCCCTCTATTGCATGGTGTTGCTTCAGGGTAACACAACCATTTTCCCTCAGTTTCACTGGCACTAAAAGTCATACACCAATAAAAATAGCTTATTTTAATCAGGAGGAAGTATTAAGCCAATAGCCTACTTGTATTTGATCACATGACCTGTCCAATTCCATTTTCAAACTCTTTTCTCACCTGCACTCTGAAATGGAAGCCATGTTTTCCCTGCCCTCCAAAACTATGAAAAAGTGTCATTATCCTGAGGATTTCCATGAACTAAAAAATATTTTCACATTTTTGGGTAAGTTCTGATTTCATTTTCTTCTGTTGGTTATGATTATATTGAATATTTCTTTTGTAAAGGGCTAAAATAGCTATGTTGCCTCAAAGCAACAGTATGCAACAATAGAACGGTTTTTTCTGTGCTCTTATGCTTTTTACCAATGCAATATTGCACACAGATGGCAGGATATTTTATAGTATCTGTCAATATATGCCAATGTTATTTAATTTTAAAATAAGTAAGTAACATTATTTATGATTTTTTTTTCCAGTTTATTCATTGGTAGTTTAAGCATAGCCTAGAATTTTTAGCCTTGTCAGCTCAAATGTATGTGCGTAAATCTCTCGCTCTCTTTGTGTGTGTGTGTGTGTGTGTGTGTGTGTGTGTGTGTGTGTGTGTCTGTGTGTGTGTGTGTGTGTGTGTATACCTCTCTCTTTGTGTATATGTGTCTGTTTCAATGTTTAACATGCCATTAATTTGTCCAGACACATTGAAAAATAACATAATTATCCTTTTCAGTGCAGGTGGGGATGGCATCTTTGAACATCCAGGCCTGAAAAGAAGACGAGGCCCAGTTGCACCTGTACCTTCGCCCCTTTCACATAGCCTACAATAGCCTAAAGATGAGTTGGACTCGCTTCTATGATATCTGTGTTAATACTGAATCATCTACTAGTGTTGTTTGTTGTTTAGTAGTTTGAGAAAATGTTTTAAATAATAATAATTAGCTTTTATCCTGTGTGTGATTTCCTAACATGAAGAATGAATGAGAATGAATGAATAAAAATCGCTATCCTTTGTTGCGCATTGTTGCTTATAGGTAACAAATCTCAACTAAATAGATAACGGTCAGTCTTTTGCTATGAAATAAAGAAATGCATTTCAAAAACACTGCACTTTTTGTATTTATTACCATTATTGCATGTTGTTGCGACAAAGTAACATACCTAAATTTACCCCCTAGTATATTTTCTTTTGCAAATTATGTTTGGTATATTGTTCAATGTGCTCTATAAAAGGTATTCAAATGTGTTCAAATATTTTTTTCTACTGTATATTATTTCATATATCATGCAATTAAAGGGAGAACGACTAATAGGCTAGTCAATCCATCTCAATCTCCCTTGAGCGTGAATCAGAGGCAGGGTCAACATGCAAGCAAATAATTGTTAAGTGTTGACTTTTGTTGATAAAATTTGCTGTTAAAAATACATCAGATTGCTGGAAATTGCATGTAATATATTATTTTTTTTCTGAGGGTCGACCAGCTGTGTGAAGCTTGCCCCCCCTCCAACCCAAAATGCTGAAATAACAGCATTGTTTGTGCTGGTTTGTGCTACAAATATTTTAATTTCTCTGCGCCCTTTTCTACTTTTCATATAAATTCAACGCTAATTTTCTACCAAACCATTAATCACAGAAACTACTAACTTACCACCATCTGAAAGGTAGTTGTTTTAGCTCTCAAAGCCGAAGTGAAAACTCGCGTAAATCTTGATTATTCTTCAGGGGGGTGAACTAAAATTCAAATCTCAAATTATTTTTCAGGGGTCCAAACTAAAATTCACAGAGGTTTGAGCCTCCCTATAAATGAACCTGAAAATCACCACTGAGACGTTTCATCTTCAACTGGTGCGAATGTCACAGGTTATGGCTATATATATGCAATGCATCAGAGTATGTGAAGAAGAATAAAATTGCTGTGAAATAAGACGTGTGGCAAGTGAGCATGTTTAGTGGAAGCTTGACATCTGGCGTGAACTCTTTCCGAGCCCTAACAGAATAGCCAGCATTGCAGTAATAACAGAGTGAAAAAAGTACAGTAGCCTAGATTTTTCCCCCCTCTCTGGCAGCATCGGAGGCAGGGATTGACCGCAGAGCCAAATTATCATCATCATTGTCATTGTCAGGTTATGCAAGGTATTTTAGTTCTCTCTACAATGGCTGAACATATACTTTCGCTAATGTGTTATCTTTGCAGGTAACGAAAATCCACTTGCTACCTGCCTGTATGTAATTACCCACCCACATATCCACCTGTAAAAATTCCAGAACATTAAAATCCACCTGTTTGAGTAATGCCAGCCTAGTGCAGGACTCTGCCAGGAATTTGCTTCAGTGCGCTTACTGACAGGAGATATAAAAACATAAAACCAGGCATAAAAGTGGTCTATTGCTCAGTGACCAGAGTAATACTCACATTTAGTCATTGACATGAATTGGGCTATAGCCTACACTGACCATTATCACTGGCATTTCCTTTCACTACTTCACACAGAATCACACACTATGTAGCCTATAAAAATAAAAAAAGTAAATGAACATAGATCAATAGAACAGATCTGACCCTCGTAACCTTAATGCTAAACCAGGGAGGACAATATCAGATGTGTTCCACTGTCAGAAGATTGCCTGCCATATGCCTACAGTTTAAGATCGTCACGTCAGTGCATGGTGTGTGTGTGATAGATTGGAAGAGGGCGAGAGAACAGAGAAGTTTGCCGGTCACTGGGAACAAGATTAGTTTTCCTTGACATTTATGTAATGGAAGTCTATGGCGTACCATAATGTACTTACGTGATGAATGGAACAACATGGGAAAAAAAAAAACAGTTTAAAAACAACATAATAGGACACCATTTACAATAAAACACATATGTTGTGTGGTAGAGTCCGTTCACTTAGTGACCCAAATGATTGCACCTGTACTGGGCATTGGGCTGATTAACACATAACATGCATGTAATATATACATTTTTTTCTGAGGGTAGACCAGCTGTGTGAAGCTGGCCCCCCTCCAACCTAAAATGCTGGAAGAACAGCATTGTTTTGCGCTGCGTTTGTGCTGGTTTGTGCTGCAAATATTTTAATTTGTGATATTAATGCTTTTGAGTAATTTAAAAATACATTTTCTGACATGTGACGTCACGCAGGTATACAGTTTGAACATTACATTTTTACCTCTGCCAAGGAGGTTGTTTTCGGTCGCGTTGGTTTGTCTGTCTGTTTGTCTCTTTGTCTGTCTGTCAGCAGTATAACTCGAAAAGTACTGCAACGGATTTGGATGAAATTTACGGACAATGTGTATATTGGGACAAGCAAGAACTGATTCGATTTTGGTGGCGATCGGTGACCCAGAACATGGTCTGGAATTTATATGGTGTCTGTGACCACATCGCCTTGGCGGAGGTCTGCGCTCTCTGAGCGCTTTTCTAGTTTTCATATAAATTCAACGCTAATTTTCTACCAAACCATTCATCACAGAAACTACTAACTACCACCATCTGAAAGGTAAGGCTGTGTTGTTTTAGCTCGGCTTTGAGAGCTACTCGTGAAAATCTCAAATTATTCTTCAGGGGCCTAACTAAAATTCAAATCTCAAATTATTTTTCAGGTGGGCCTAACTAAAATTCACAGAGGTTTGAGCCCCCTATAAATAGCCTAAAATCACCACTGAGACGTTTCGTCTTCAACTGGTGCGAATGTCACAGGTTAGGGCTATATATATGCAATGCATCAGAGTATGTGAAAAAGAATAAAATTGCTGTGAAATAAGACGTGTGGCAAGTGAGCATGTTTGGTGGAAGCTTGACATCTGGCGTGAACTCTTTCCGAGCCCTAACAGAATAGCCAGCATTGCAGTAATAACAGAGTGAAAAAGTACAGTAGCCTAGATTTTTCCCCCTCTCTGGCAGCATCGGAGGCAGGGATTGACCGCAGAGCCAAATTATCATCGTCATTGTCATTGTCAGGTTATGCAAGGTATTTTAGTTCTCTCTACAATGGCTGAACATATACTTTCGCTAATGTGTTATCTTTGCAGGTAACGAAAATCCACTTGCTACCTGCCCGTATGTAATTACCCACCCACATATCCACCTGTAAAAATTCCAGAACATTAAAATCCACCTGTTTGAGTAATACCAGCCTAGTGCAGGACTCTGCCAGGAATTTGCTTCAGTGCGCTTACTGACAGGAGATATAAAAACATAAAACCAGGCATAAAAGTGGTCTATTGCTCAGTGACCAGAGTAATACTCACATTTAGTCATTGACATGAATTGGGCTATAGCCTACACTGACCATTATCACTGGCATTTCCTTTCACTACTTCACACAGAATCACACACTATGTAGCCTGCTAAAAATAAAAAGTAAATGAACATAGATCAATAGAACAAGATCTGACCCTCGTAACCTTAATGCTAAACCAGGGAGGACAATATCAGATGTGTTCCACTGTCAGAAGATTGCCTGCCATATGCCTACAGTTTAAGATCGTCACGTCAGTGCATGGTGTGTGTGTGATAGATTGGAAGAGGGCGAGAGAACAGAGAAGTTTGCCGGTCACTGGGAACAAGATTAGTTTTCCTTGACATTTATGTAATGGAAGTCTATGGCGTACCATAATGTACTTACGTGATGAATGGAACAACATGGAAAAAAAAACAGTTTAAAAACAACATAATAGGACACCATTACAATAAAACACATATGTTGTGTGGTAGAGTCCGTTCACTTAGTGACCCAAATGATTGCACCTGTACTGGGCATTGGGCTGATTAACACATAACATGCATGTAATATATAAATTTTTTCTGAGGGTAGACCAGCTGTGTGAAGCTGGCCTCCTCCAACCTAAAATGCTGAAAGAACAGCATTGGTTTTGCTGTGCGTTTGTGCTGGTTTGTGCTGCAAATATTTTCATTTCTGCTATTAAAGCTTTTGAGTAATTTAAAAATACATTTTCTGACATGTGACGTCACGCAGGTATACAGTTTGAACATTACATTTTTACCTCTGCCAAGGAGGTTGTTTTCGGTCGCGTTGGTTTGTCTGTCTGTTTGTCTCTTTGTCTGTCTGTCAGCAGTATAACTCGAAAAGTACTGCATGGATTTGGATGAAATTTACGGACAATGTGTATATTGGGACAAGCAAGAACTGATTCGATTTTGGTGGCGATCGGTGACCCAGAACATGGTCTGGAATTTATATGGTGTCTGTGACCACATCGCCTTGGCGGAGGTCTGCGCTCTCTGAGCGCTTTTCTAGTTTTCATATAAATTCAACGCTAATTTTCTACCAAACCATTCATCACAGAAACTACTAACTACCACCATCTGAAAGGTAAGGCTGTGTTGTTTTAGCTCGGCTTTGAGAGCTACTCGTGAAAATCTCAAATTATTCTTCAGGGGGGCCTAACTAAAAATGATTTGTGTCAGGATAGGAGATGGGCCTAACCTAAAACAAAAAAAGACCAATATTTTATCCAATTACCAAATTAATTGATGAAAAATTTACCATCCATCCATGGCCATCCACAACCTGAAAGATGTGCTATATTGAGCCATATGTGCTCTTGGTTGCTCCTTGTTTGTGTCCCCCACCCCCGGCAAGCCTCCTATCTTGCCACTTTCCTATTGCACTTCTGTACTTGCACATATGGGCTGACACCAGTCACAAATTTCACCGCATTTTTTTTTTTTACAGTAGTAATCATATGCATGTCACAATAAAAACTCCTAGTATCCTTGATGCAAGGTACAGTAATAGTGGGTGTTGTGGGCTGTTGTGGCCCTTCTTTCTGATGACTCGATCTTTAATTTTATGAACTGGGATTTGACTTTATTATTATATTGTTGGTATTTTGATCATTCTTTATTATTGGTGTTATCTTTATATTGGTGTTATCATTTGCCTTATCTTATCTTATCCTTTTCACTGCATGCACCTTGATTAAAGGCCAAGGCCAAGGCTTTCACAATTTTCACAAGTTTTACCGTTGACGTTCACTAATAAATTTGTTTTATTGCACTTAATCACATTTTGTTCTTTCTATGTGTGTGAATTAAGAAATGTCAAGTCAGTAAGTTAAACATGTCATGTTCAGGCCACACCAATAAAATTAGTTTGTTCTTGGAATCGCCTCTTCAGAAAAATGCAAAATGAAATAAAAAATAAAATTGAATCCAAACTCCCATGAACATAAAAAGCACTGTGGCTGATGGCAATAATACTGAAGACTACATGATGCATTCACGTGACCTCATAAATCAGCTTCCTCCCTGTCTGCAGCCTGTAGACATCAATTTAGTATTACCAGAGCCATTAGGGCTCTGAATATTACAAGAACCAATGTGTGAGCTTGCTAGCTATTCAATATTTTAATTTCTTTAAATGCACAAGGAGGAGATCAGCTGGTGTGATAGCAATTCACCAGGCGCTTTGTGCTCTTCATTCTTAAAGCCAATGAGAGATTGATCCGTCATTGATTATGTCTGCGTTACACCCACACTTTTTGAACTTTGCACCGGCGCGAAGTTCATTTTCTGCGCTGTGAGAATAGCAAAATGCCGCCGGCATGCCCCCAAAACCATATGCACCATCCGTCAAACAACATTAACATTGTGTCATTAAAATAGGGCCCTGTGGAGGAAGACATTCAGGACAACACAGCGAGTCACTAGGACAACCTTACACATGCATATAAAAGGATAGCTCCGGAGTGAATTCAAGCATAGTCCTGGTGAAGGAGCATGCTAAATGCACCAGTTCGCGAGTGGAACAAAATAAACAAAACGTGAATGTAGAAGCGAACAAGCACTTTACACTGAATCAATGGAAACTGATTTTTCAAAACTGAAAGAAAGATCTGAAGTGCCGTTGTAACGTGTCAATGTAACGTGTTTAGCGTTCGCGTTAGGTCTATGCTGTTCGAAATTCTTTCATTCCATGCGAAATATATTGCTGTTAGAAGGCTCGTGAAACAGGGCTATGCTTAAACTGCTGAGCTATCCTAGCATCAGCACCATCAGGTTTGTGATGTTGAAGAAGTGTGTGTGTGTGTGTGTGTGTGTGTGTGTGTGTGTGTGTGTGTGAGAGAGAGAGAGAGAGAGAGAGAGAGAGAGAGAGATTGCAATTAGGCCTACCTTGAAAGTCTGAGTAGTAATTATGAAATGTAAAGTAAGGAATAAATATGCATTAATGATTTTTGTTCTCAGTTGCATGTTCATGTTTACTGTATTACGTCCATCTTTTTATTGAACTATAAATAAAGTCATAAGCCAGACATGGACTGGCCATAGGGCTATGGTCATTTTTGGGCCAGGGCTGTCTAGATTTGCGCATATATATATATTTTTTTTGAGGGACATTGGGCTAGTCCAATTAAATCTGTAAAGGTTATGCAATGTGTCCAACTAACAGTTTTATTTTATCTTGTCATGAAATTATAAGTCATGGTCGGCTACCATGGGCAAAAATGTTATGGTCCGAGTATGGCCTTGAGCACAGCATCATTCTTTATTATTTGTGTTATCTCTATCATTTGCCTTATCTTATCTTATCTTATCTTTTCACTGCATGCACCTTGATTAAAGGCCAAGGTCAAGGCTTTTCACATTTTTCACAATCTTTGACTCCACTTCATGGCGTCATTAAATATTCCAGATTCTATTCTTTATTGCCATGCAACTTGTACAAGTTGCTAGGAATCAGAGTCCTGCATGGGTCTACATTTGGAGAACCAGAACCGTAGGCCTTCAGTAGGCTACAAATTGCATCAGCCCGTTAACCCATGATTATATCCAAGTGAAATCTGTGACCACCCGGCCCCATTAACATTCACCCTGTTAACCACTTAATCAGCAATGGAATTCTAAAGGTTCTGAAGGTTTTTGTAATGCGTCTGCTCTAGAGGGCCCTATACCATCATAGTTTGTCCTACAGTTACTTTAGAACTACAGTCTCTTTAGAAAACTAAGACCCTGTAGAATAACATACAGTGCTCAAAATAATTGTGGGATGAATTGGAGCAAGAATACAGAGGTTACACTATTGTTTTTTCTCCCAGCCGTTTTCAGAATTCTCAGAAGTCAAGCTAATTTTAGTCCTCTGGGTATCCTATGATCCCTTGGAAACACATCTGAGCCATACCACCAGGTGTTGTGAGGCTGTGTGTAAAATTTGATCTACCAAGTAAAAACACATAATTTTCTACAATTGTTTATGCAATGGTATGTCCAGGCGTTTTGCTCAGGGTTCTCTCAAACATTCTGAAGTGTAAACTGAAAATGGCATTGAACCCATTAGTGTAGACACATTATCTTGAATTTAAATGAAATGAAACCCTCTGAAATTTCATGTAAAGTATGTTCCCAGTATACCAGTTGTTCTGTCCTGTAATGGGATTGGCATAATTGTGGCAAAATTATTTTATTGTGCTATTCCGCCTATATATTTAGAATGAAAAATGCTCAGACAAAGTGCTTTGGTACATATATCTATCTTTATTTTACCAAAAAATATTGAGAAATATACAATCAGTAACTTTGCAGTGTATAAAATATCAAAACTGAAACAGAATAAGAGATAATGTGTATCAACAGTATACATCTAATTTACAAAAAAGTAAGAATTAAGTTTTAGCATTGCGCATGGAACCTACTGTCTAGATTGACATAAAATATGGAAACATTAAATATTTTAATTATGCATTTATTGTCTATTCTCCCCCAAAGATAAAAAATGGCATGAGTGATCCACACATACACACCCACCCACCCATACTGTATGTCACCCATCACCCACCAATACATACACCCATCACCCACACCCACCCAAAGATACACGCATCACCCACACACATGCATGCAGGGGGCAATAGTCATTGCAGATAGAGGTCATGTTTGGTGTATGCAACTCACTGCAAGAGCTCATTTAGTGAACAAGAAAATTGGATACATTACAGGAGCCATGCAGGCAATCAGGGTCATATGGCAGAGGCCTACATTTCTGCCAACTTTGGATGCCATCAGGTCTGAGGAGGATGTGGAGACAACAGCTCTGTCTTCAGGCTCCCATTCTGAAACAGACTCATGTCTACAATAACCAAAAAATAAAAAAAAGTTAGTAGGAGATTTCAGTAAACAATTCCCCATCCATGCACAAATATTTCCCCACTACCACCCGCATATTATTACACCTTCTCACATGCACATAACGTTATATTGAGCTATGATCCCACGCAGGAGAAGAGCACCCAGCCATTTGCCACTGGCCATTAGCACACTATGAGCATGCAAACATGCAGAAAGTTTGACTGTAGTAAACACTCATACTATATTTTACAGATAATGTGCATATTTACCAGTCATGGGAGTAAGGGGTCTCTGCAGAACATTAGTGGGCGGTTTTCAACCGGTAGGTGGATTTCAACCGGGGTGACCACCTGTCCCGCTTTGCCAGGGCCGGCCCAAGCCCAAAGGGGGCCCTAAGCAGAATTTCATTTGGGGGCCCCCTCACCGCCACCACAGCCTTCTTTTTTGGTGTTGGGGGGGGGGGGGCAATGTTGACCCTGCCTCTGACTCACTCTCAAGAGATATTGAGATGGATTAACTATTGCTTGTTCTCCCTATCAACAACAACATATTGCTTGTTTCATTAATTGTTTAAATTCACCCAGTGAAACACCATTTTTGAAAATACTGAAAAATATTAGACAACAAAAGTTTAGGATGCTATGGTTTTATACAACACTCACAATACATTTTATGTGAACATTATTGCTGATATCACAGACATTGCTATACAATAAGCAGCTTATGTTAACAGAAATAGCCCTGATTCACTCACTATGTTTGCTATTTCAAGCATCAATAATAGGCCTAACCTATATCATCAGAGAAGAGTGATTCTTGCCATTCTTGACAATAAAGAGCTAGGTTTGAATTAAATGATTAGATAGTCCTACATTAAAGGGGAAATCCTGTCAAATTTCAACAAGAGCTCTATTGCTCAAGCTACTTGAGATTAGTCAATACTGAAGACGCAAGACATTTTGTCCAACCATATAGGTTTCCTTGAACAGAGAATAAGCCCTGACAGTTAACCCAATGAGCAAGTTTTCAAAACTGTGTTTACAGCATTTAAACATGCTCCAAATATCACCCCAAAAGTTATACAACATCATCAGACACATTACACCACATAACTGTATTGTGTATGGCAACAAATGGCTGGGAAAGTGGTTAAAACTGTGAGCTTATGCAAGCAGTCCAATATTGTTTGTTTACAAAACGGTTTTGTAAACACTGCATAAAAACACAATTTTAAGCACTTTGTTAGACATTTGTAGTCAAAAACACTACAGAGGTGTGTTGTAATGTGTCTGATGATGTTACAAAGCTTTTGGGGTGACATTTGGTGCATGTTTAGATGCTGAAAACAGTTTTGAAAACTTGCCCCATTGGGTGAACTGTCAGGGCTTACTCTCTGTTCAAGGAAACCTATATGGTTGGACTAAAATGTCTTGCGTCTTCAGTATTTGCTAATCTCAAGTAGCTTGAGCAATAGAGCTCTTGTTGAAATTTGACAGGATTTCCCTTTAAGATAGCTTGATACATCTCCTAAGACTGACTAGGATTTTGCCTATAGAAGAACTTCCTCATGTCCAATGTCTGTGCAGGCAGCAAATATTCATCAACCAAAAATAGGCTATCCTTAACCTAAGCCTATAGCCTATTTGAATGTTTAGTTGAACATTCATTTAATGTGGCCTTGAGTTAATTTTGAGGACATACAACAAAAGAATAAGGTTTCAGCCAAAGCTACGTTGTGAGGTGGCAATTAACAGAGCTGACGTTATATTACCTCCTCGGGAATCTGTTCCTTTCCTGCTCACAGGATTCATTTCACTTACTGACTTACTTTGTTCCAAATGCAAAACATGGAGTGTGGACTTTCAGCGGTATGCATTTTACCTACTTGATCACGTGGAATGGACTGACGATTGCATGCGGTGAGATGTTGGTGAACGCGGAGTCGATTTTCAGCGCTATGCGTAGCTCAAGTAGAATGGATTCTTCTGCGGTGGATTAGAAACTGCGCTATGGCTGTGCTTTACCATTCCCAGGAGGCTTTGTTCTAATCATATTGCAGATTGTTTTTCTGTGGTAAACATAAACGTTTTATGATGCCAGAATAACAAGAATGAAATAAAAATACAAATGCTACATCAACTTCGCTAGATTGTTGGGAGAGGTCAGAGGTGTGTAAGCCAAACCATGACTGAGATAAAGAGTGATAGTAAGTGATATAAATTGAATGGATTCGATGATTGGAAGATGATAATATTAATGGGTAGGTATCACAAGGCTGTAAAGATAATGCTTACCCTCAAAAATAAAATAATATTTCAAAGCGTAATGTCTCGAGCGCGTGTGGGGGCCCCCCGAGCTGTCGGGGCCCTAAGCGACGGCATAACTCGCGTATGCCTCGGGCCGGCCCTGTCCTCAGAGGTTAAGAGCCTTGGCATAGTACCTTTAACACTCGCTATAAAGTATAAAGACTAGAAATTCAGAGAATTTCTAACTCCAAACCTCTAAAGACCTCATCATGCTACTAGATAAAGTATCTCAGCAAGGGCATGCTATACAGAATGAAGATTATTGTGTTTGATGGAGGAGTTTGATGTAAGTCTATGTGCATAAGGGTAAGGAAAAATAACATTGGCCCAGCGTTCTTTGCGCAGCAGTCCTGTCCCTAACTACCCAGAAAACACAAACAACTACAAGCTATACAAGACAGTTTAGTCTAGCATCTGCAGTCTAGTTACTTTAAGCAAAAACAACATACAGAGTCTATGAGCTATAGCTACATACAACTACGCTAGTATGGAAACATTATCTTTAGCTTCTTGAGAATATTGTGTCTTACCAGAGGGGCACATGCATAGTCCATGAGAGAGGGCACGTCGCACACTGGATAGGCTAGGTGTTACTTGTTAACACCTGGGACAGTAATTGAGAGCTGTGAAATTGCTGAGAGACAGACACAAGTTAAATGGTAGAAAGAAATGTTTCAAACAGTTTGATAATGCGTGATCTTTCATTAACAACCGCTTTTTGGACCATGACTAGAATCCTGTCTAGTCCATTCTCCGTTTCCACATTATCAGCTTCAGATTGGCCACTTAGGCCTGCAGTTGGAGATTTGCTTCGCTTCAAAAAGTATGGAGGTGGATTTCCCAAGCCCAATGACCAGCACTTATCTTCACCATGGCCAACTTTGTGGCATGACGTGCAAAACTTTGCTCGGTTGCCTTTCTTTCTCTCTGTGCGTTTTTTCTTCAGCCGTTCGCTGTTTCCATTCATGCACTGGAGTGAAGCAACTGCAGTTCCACTGGTCACAGCATTCTGGGGTGGAATCACGCATCTTGGAGCAATGCTGTAGCTGGAATCCCCTGCGAATGACATGTCTGGAAACACTGCATTGTCTGGTTCTCTTTCAGTCGAAGCACTTCGACGTCACCTAGTGGGATATCGCCTCAGGGCGTACATTCCTACTGAACCCTTTTTAACCAATGCCTTTAAGGCAGCGCACGCATGCGCCGTGTGAGGCGCTATAAATTGCCCTGCAACGCGCGCTTCTGCCTTTTTCACCTTTCAGCGCTACAGCGACTACTTCGAACCCAGTGACTTCTTCCAAGACTGATAGAGCTCCTCGTGCAGCAGGCTTTCGCCCCTGGTTGAGCCGTCTTGGATTATCTTTATTTCTGGATTACATCGAATTTAATTACTACTGTGTTACCACCTGGTAATAACTGTGCTTTTTTTCTCACAGACTATGACCACCCGCGCCACGGCTATCATGGCGTCTGTGACCAAGAGATGCACGTGCGGGAAGTTTATCCCGCTCGCTGATGGCCATGCTCACTGCCTGCTCTGCTTGGGTCTGGACCACGCTCAGGCAGCCCTCTGCCTGCCTGGAGAGTGCCCACACTGCGCGGTGATGAAGCCATCGACTCTGAGATTTAGTGCGGCCATGTGCGCTGAATCAGCGGACGACGAACCCCTATCCTCCGCACAGCCTCAGCCGCTAGCAGCTAGCGGTAGGGGACAGCCACCCAGCTCTCCCACCCGCTCTAGCTGCACACGTGGTAGCCCCCACGCATCCCCGGTCGACTTTGTAGGTCCGGCTGCCCGCATAGCAACAGCTGCTGGCATGGATTTATCCTTCGACTCCGGGGAGGATTTGGTCTCGCTTCATGCCTCCGATAGAGAGAGCCTGGCGGACCCGAGGGAGGAAGAAGAAGAGATGGATGACCGCATCTCTTCTGTGAGTGAGCCCGCGAGCGATGTGCGTGCCTCCCCCAGGACGGCCCCGGCTACCTAGTGAGCTTCACGACCTCGTGGAAAAAGCTGTGAGAGCACTGGATATTTCGTGGCCGGACCCCCCTCCCGCCTCTCATTCTAGGCTCGATGGTTGTTTCTATGATGCTCGCCCGTCTCAACGTTTTCGCCCACTACCGGTCTTTCCAGACCTAGTGACTGAGGTACAGAAAGTGTGGGCACACCCGTTCACCAACAGAGTGACTACTCAAGGCGCCGCACCGTTCGTCAGTCTGCATGGTGGAGAGGAGTGCGGATTTGGAGCTATGCCCCCGATGGAGGAATCGTTGGCTTCCTATCTTTCCCCCTCTTCATCGCCCTGGCAGGGGCGCCCGGTGCTCCCGACTAAGCCGTGTAAAACCACCGCCAGTCTAGGGGCAAAGGCTTATGCATGTGTTGGACAGGCTTGCAGTACTCTCAACACCGCAGCGTTGCTTCAGGTTTATCAAGCCCAGCTACTCCAGCAGCTTGGCTCTGACGTCACGCCGGCCGTGGTGGTCGAGCTTCGAAAAGCAACCGACTTAGCTCTGCGTCTGACGAAATTCACAGCTCAGGCTCAAGGCAAAGCCATGGGTTATCTGGTGGCGCTCGAGCGCCATCTATGGCTCAACCTGGCTAACATCCCTGACAGAGAGAAAGTTCCCGTTAGATGCACTGATGACTCCGACTGGCCTCTTCGGCGCTGCTGTGGGAGCAATGAGGGACCGTTTTGAAGCAGCTCAAAAGGATTCTGCAGCTCTGCGCAATCTGCTGCCACGCAGGGAAGTTCGACAGTTTCGTTCGGGCAGACCTCCTCACTCTCGTCCGCCTCCTCAGCAGCAGCAACAGGCACGGGTGTTCCAGCGCCCTCCCCCGTCTCATCCACGACCCAAAGTGCGGCTAGACACACCCGCACTCTCGGCGTCTGCTCAGAGCCCACCTCCGCCCCCGGCGCAGGCAGGCAGAGGATGGACCCCACGCAAACACAGGTCTCGGTCCCGTTCATCTGGACCATGGCCCCAGGGTGGTGAACAACGTTCCTGACATAATTAATCCGATAGGAAACACACGCATTCACATGCCTGTTCTATCTCACGTTGCCTCCTCCCCACCGAGCATGTCGGGAGCGCCCAATATGCCACTGAAATGTCAAAACAAAATCCAATACTGTGTCACACCCCGTCACACGTTAACTGGGTACCACAGCAGTGTTACACAAGCACCTCTCAGTCAGCTGCGCACAAACACACACCCCTGTCACTCCCTGTCTCAAGAGCAGACCTCTTTATCAATAAAGGCTTATGCCCCAGCAGTGGTCATAATAACTCTCTCTCCCCCAGTCTCCCAGAACAATCCCTGTCAGTGTCACGAACTATGAGCCCCCTTCTCTCGATAGAGGAGGGGAGACGACGCGGGCTCACGCGTCACGCGCCGCACCCGCAAGCGGAGGCTCAGTGACAACGCCAGCGAACCCGGCGCAATGCCTGAACGCATGGCGCGAGTGCACAAACTCAACATGGGTCCTTCGAACAATTTCGACGGGCTATGTTCTACAGTTTGCACGCCCCCACCTCACTTCAATGGCATCATACACTCAGTGGTTTCCCCGAGCCAGGCGGTGGTTCTGCGCGGAGAAATACAGGATCTCCTTATGAAAGAGGCGATCACTGTAGTCCCCCATTCAAACTGGATGACCGGTTTTTACAACTGCTACTTTGTGGTGCCAAAAA